>JASAUF010000362.1:2970000-3185000 GCA_030180095.1 Magnolia changhungtana | reverse complement strand
ACTAGTCTTCCGAAACCCAAACCAGGATTTCGAAAATTCTTCTTTTTGAACCTTAACACATGTAATTTGGTTGTCCAATCTCATAACATAGAAATTTTTCATGGGCAAAACACAACCCTATAGTTTGTACCGGCAGGGCATGTAAATGTACTGGGATCATCCTTAGGATAGCTGTAGGCATCTGAGCAACGCTCCTTAAAGAACCTAGACAATGGGGTGGGCCCACAATTACTAGAATTGCAATAGTACTCATCAGTCTTAAAGACAGCGCATGGGTTGTTGCATCCACCAGGGGCCCTCAGCTCATTTGGTGTAACATCCTGAATTTTCACTGTTTTGGATTTCCAAAAAAATCCTTAAAATTTCTTTTTAATTAACTTATAAAAACACTTAATGACCATTAGCACTCAATGTTAGTTTATACTGCGGTGGACCAGTCAATTATAATGGGACCAAGTGCGGGCCGCCAAGCCGATGGCCTGTTTACACTTAACAACAGCCCGTGTGGGCCGCCCAGCGACCGATGAAGGTTAGAAAAATTTAAAAATTTAGGAAATCATAGATCTCACTGGGCTTGTGGTCTATCGCGGACTACGGACACAGTGGACGCCCAAAAGTACCATCTAGCGCTTGCCCAATGCGCCCCACCAATGCCAGATTGGAATCTGGCACTTACAAATAAAACTGGGATACCAGGCATTCCAGCCGTCGAATTTCTTCCAAATTTACGGTCAATGTTTGATGTATTTTTCTACACCCGTCCACCAAATCTGGGACCCGATCGTGAATCGGTGACCGTTGATCGCAAATCAGACCCGTGCGACGAAACCCCACATCCGATTGTTTTCAAATTTTGTGTGGCCCTTCATCAGGCCACTGGGCACCTACCCTATAAATTTCATGGCCAGAGGACCACCAGAACCATTACAATCACCGAAATGGGCCCCACAGGGCCACTTAAAGGTCGGAAACGCCTTCTCAGATCATATATCCGTTCATCCGTTCGTCCTCAATTTTTACATGGACCCTAGTCGGGTCATAAGACACCTACACGCTAAATTTGGTGGCCAGAGGGGTGTTAGGGTCATCCCAACACCAATAGGAGTCCCATAGGTCTATTTTGGAAACACTTGGGAACATAGGGCCAAGAGGCCCAACTCTCGGGAAATAAGCCCTAGCCCCTTTTCATAAACCCCTTTCACTCTCTCAACAACAACCCTCTCTCCCTCCTAACTCTCCCTTCAACTCCCAACAACCCATTCCTCTTCTTCTTAATTTCCTTCAAATCTCCAACAATCAATCTCTCCCTCATAACCCTCACCACCTTACAACAATAAGGCTCTCCCTTTCATGGCTTCCACCCTTCTCCAACAACTAAGGAGAGTGAAGAAAGAAGGAAGAGAAGGCAAAGAAGTGTGGTGGACCCTAAATCGAGTTGGGGCCCAAGAGAATCGACCCTTCAACACGCTATCCCTTCCTAAAAGGGAAAAACTCTCCACCGCCACCCCAAAAATCATCCGTGGGCCATCTTGGTAAGATCCCTCACTCCTTTTCTCTTGAAATCCTTATATTGAAGAAGAAATGGTATGGATTTCTCTCATGCTTGAATTGTTTTAGGGATTCCAGCCGGCCAACCTCCAAAACCCTCACCTCTAGGTCGTTTCCAAGCCTCCAACGAATCCGAAGGTGTGGACTATTGTTCTTAGGTGGCCTAACATTAATTGTAGTACGGGTTTAATGATTTTGTATGTTTGAATGATGCCTTTGGAGAGTTTAGAGAAATTTCTAGGAATTGTTGGGTTGTTGAAATTGTATGGAATTGTATGTCATGCTGATTTCCTCATATAATGTTGTTCTTATCTATCACATGATTTGATATGAATTGACGATCTCATGTTTATGTCATGTTTGTTTTTCTTCACATGATGTTGCCCTAGCATGTATGTCTTACTAATTCTTGTGCAATTTGGCTCTATGAGATGTAGGAAGTGCTTAACTTCCTCATCAACCCACACAACACACATGCACTTAAATTTTACACATTGTAGCTTTGCTTGGTAGGAATTATGAGTTCTATGTTAAAAAAATATGAATGTGTGATATTGCATATAATAAATGATAACCTTATTAGTTAGCATGTCATAATCACCATCCAAACTCTTTGGTTGGTCAGAAATACAAGGAGAACGAAGGCGGCCCCGTCGGTAGGACCGCCTTGAGGTTAAACTCACGAATTTGGGCGGGTGTGTTCGGGTGGCTGTAGTTCGACTACATGGGTCTCTTGTGCCCGAGGTCACTCGTCTCATGCTCGCTTGACTCATGCGGTCTAGCCTACTATCTGACTAACCCTGTTTGTTAACCTTGTGTGCTCACCTATGTATGGAACCTGAACCACCCTGCAACCGTTGTAGTCCATCGAAAATCTACTTAAAATGGGTCCACAGTCTCGTGAGCTGGACATGGTGGAATGGGACACTGTGTCCGAGCTGTCAGCCTACGCTGGGGTACCGCGCCTCCCCGTAGTGACCGCGAGCGATCCCTTCCTTTCAGCACTCCTCATGTGCTTGGAGTCGGGGATGAGGAACCCGACGGGATCACGGACCGCGGGGACTCAGCCTCACGCGTTGATGGGGCCTTGGCCTCGCAACCAGCTTAGGGCATTAATATGTAGGGTGAATCAGAATCCCCAACCTGCTGAATGAACGAACTTAACTAAGAACTCGGTTAACATTATCACTACATTACATTAGCTAGGGTGGCGACTCGGTAGTCGAGGTCGCTCTGAGGGAGTGTTGACATACGCGATCGTTAGACGAAGTCGCTTGAGGGAGAGTTGGGGTGAGGGCATGCATCATATCATCTATCATTCATATGCATTAATAAGATTAGATAGGTGTTTATGAATGACTATTTTTCATTAAATTCATAGTATAATTGATACCTGTGGTAACTTGAGACCAATAGTTCACACTGAGTTGATCACTCACTCCCACTCTGGGACGGTGTTTTAAAATACTAACCAGACCCATTCATAGATGCAGGTGACTCAGGGTATGAGGAGCCTGGCGAGGCGAGCTTGGACGAGGAGGACGGGCTCTCCTACTTGCAGCTAATGGGCGGCTCTCCATCGGCTTGACCGGGCTGAATTTGGATTTGCTGAGCCGCGGGCTCCGCCTTAGTTTTTTGAATATAGCTTCTTTTTTTTTTATTATCCTGTTGGGCAACACCTTGGGCGACCCTTTATTATTTTTAGACCTGTATATTTGTGAGATTTCCTTCATTTCAGTAGACTGGTGCGATTGTGCTTCATGCTTCAGGTAATTCCAAATTACGCAGTTAATTTGATTAATCATAAAAACCATAAATGCATGATAGGTGACACTCGGAAACTCGGGAGTCGAGTCTATGCACGACCCCCGATTTTCCGAGGCGTTACAGATGGTATCAGAGCAATAGTTTGGAATTCCTTGGGCCATGGGTCATGAGCTCACTAACGCGTCCGCTGATTTGAGAAGATACGGATTAGACGACACAATATGGACTTAGAACGCTAGGAACCATCTCAGATCCTGAACCAATGACTTTAGACAAAAGAAAGGACTTGCAAGGGGTTAGGAATGGGTAGTGAGAGAAGGAAATCCGAGGGTCCTATGGTGCCTTAGCCCATTTTCGAACAAGGAGTTTGGGGAGCATGACGACAAAATTCGATTGGACTAACTAGGAGATTTAGCTAGCCCAGTCCATCCAATCCCTAAGGGCCCGTTTGGCCAACCGCGTTAGGTGGGATTAAGAGAATGAAATTGTAAGAGTGGCAATGAATGCATGTATAGGATTTTGTCCCTAGGTTGCCTCCATCTCATGTTTTCTAATACCAAGTTTGGGATGCATGCTATCAAAGGTAAATCGCGGCTTTCCTTCCAATCCATGGAATCCCCTTCCCCACTCACTCCAGTCATGTCATTCCCAAATCTCGGGGTGGGGTTAGCATTACAATCCCATTTAGTACAGCTTAGTGTCGCTAGCCAAGCATGCCGAAATTCGAAATTCTGCCTTTCAATATAGCTCCTTAAGGTATCCACCTGTCATCACTCTATTCTTAAGCTTCCCCAATACATTATTAGGATCGAGCCTGAAATCGAAAGATTTGGTAGTCGAAGCCAACGTTCAAGTCCGAATGAGCTAGTTCTGGGTCAAATTTGTTAGTTCGGGGTCAAATTGTTAGTTCTAACCCATTCCGGGATAAATACTTAAGAATGAATGAAAATTCACCGAAAATAGTGAAAATGTAGATAAAATAGATTTTTGACCACTAATTGGGATTAATCTCACAAAATGACTATGCCCATTGCGTAGATCAGCTTCTCCTACCCCAGAATCATATATGGCACGTCCCGGGGGGCCTTACCGGTGCCTGAGAAACATCAAATGAAGTACGCCCTGCCCGTGTGCAGAGGCCAGGCGGGACCCCGCCCGCACACCCCGCCCGGGCATCCAGAACACCCATGGGACCCCGTCCGGACAGGCGTGACCCCGTCCAAACGTCCAAAAGCTCCGCAGGACCCTGCCTGACCGGCGTGGGCCCCGCCCGACCTCAAATGTGGGGTTCTCTCCTTTCCTGCTTTGCAAATACATGTGGGGCTCACTCTCTTTGTTGTTTGGGACTAGTTAGAGTCCATAAAACTCATTCCTATCACTCAGATTGCACCCCACCCTTTCCAAACCCTTGGAAATCTCTCCCTACCTCATTTTCAAACCAAAAAAAAAAAATCTTAAATCTAGCATTCCCTTCTTCCACATTTCCCATTCCTTCTACTCCAAACTCAATCCCCAAATCCCCTTACTTCAAAATCTATTCCATTCTCATCTCTCAAAACACAAGACCACCCACAAAACCCCTTCAACAAATCCATTTCAAGCCCATCTACCAAGTTCCACCATTCACTCTCAATCCCACTTCTAACCCACCTTCCCATCTCCCATTCTCAAACAAATCCTCAAACCCACCTACTTTTTCTTCCAACCACATATTACATTTCATTCATCCATTCTTCAAATCCTAAACCCGTTATTCAAATCCCTCCCTTCCAACCAACTCCCACCAACATTCACACCCTTTCAACATTCTTTAAACCCCTCCAACTTCATTTCCACAATCCATCAAACCCATTCCTTGCTACAAGACCTTCACTCCATTTCATCTCACTCCATCACTTTCAAAACTCAACTCCAATCCCAAACCCATCAAACCCATTCATTTCTCATTACCCAAAACCCATTCTCAATATCACTATAAACTTCATTCCCAAACCCCTTTACATCAAACCCATTCTCAACACCTTTCCTTCAACAAACCCATTGCCTTCAAAACTCATTCATAAGACAAACTCCAAACCCATTCCCAACCTCATTTCTCATAAACCAATCTCAATCCCTTCTCGAATCCCATATTTTTAACTCATTTTAAAATTCTTCTCACTCAACATCACCTCAAGCCCATTCCCAAAACTTCATTTTCCAACCCATCCTCAACTCATTTTAAACCATCCAAACCACCATTTCCTTCGAGTCCATTTTCTCGAACCCACCATCTTTCCCATTTCTCAACTCCCATTTCCTCATAAAAAACCCATCCCCATATCCAACTCAAACCCATTTTCTTAAAACTCATTCAAATCCCTTCCCAAACCTCGCTCCTAGGTCTATCCTCAACTCCCACTCTAAAAAGTCATCCCTAAGACCATTCCTCCAACAATCCACCCACATTTCTCACACCCAAATCCTTCCTAGCTGAGGGAAATGTCGTTCCTAGCGACCGTCATCTCCTTTTTCACCATTCCAATGATTCTTTCCTTTATGGGGAGGAAGCGCCCCCACTTTCGCCCGACTCAGACGAGTAGCCCCACGACCTTACTAATGACTAATAGTTTGTTAATGCGGTTAGGTCTAATGCATGTTCTGAAGGATGGTTAGGACATTTGCTTAATTAGCTTGTATTTCTGTTACATCTAGCCTATCTAGTGATACTTGAAAACCATGTTGTAACATGTAACTAGCCATACTAATGGCACCTTGAATTTAATATGAATGTATGGATTGTTTTTGAATTTTCTTGTCGCCTTATAAATGCTTGTATGTTTGATTGACTTACTGCGTTCATCTTAACGTTATTAGCACTCTAAACCACCAGAATACCTTGAAACTTTCGATTCTTCCTTCCCTGTTAAAAATTTATGAAACCAAAGCATGATCTGCCCATAACCCACTAGCCATAGGATTGAAATGGTAATTCATATATATATATATATAAATTGTGACTTTAAAAACTTTTTAGGATGATCATTGCTTGTAGGCATGTTGAGAGAATTATTAAATCCCGAATTGGATATAAATTCAAACGAGGACTTTCGTAGACCAAGACCTAAGGGACAACCTTATAAATAGGAGACGTAAACTTTCCAATGATGGCTAAACAATTAGATTGATCGGACTACGGAATTACAGAACCACACATCTGGGAAGTACTCGCGGCTTAACCCAATTCTCATTCCTAGGTGAATACCAATGGACTCACTGCTTTGACCGAGCAGAAGACCAGGATTTACCAGGACTAAGAAGGGATACAATGATCTTTCTGCCCTGGTCAGACAGAGGATCGACGTATGGGGTCAAGCCTACCACAACTGTCTTTCCGTGTTAGCCCAATCATAAAGAGAAGAATATACCACCTTTAGGTAAGCTTTAACATCAAACACTTAACACAATAAAAAAAAAGGATTTGACATTGTTTTCAAGCCTCAAAAGAGAAAACTTTTAAGGGGGGGTAGATCATAATGAGTTAGGCTAGCGTATTTAATATATATACCCTAAAACGTATATAAACCTAAAAACAACAAAACTTAAGCAAATGAAATGATAATATCTTTACTTATTACTATTAGGCAATTTCGGAGACAAAATTGTTTTTAAGGGGGGTAGATTGTAACATCCTGGATTTTCACTGTTTTGGATTTCCAAAAAAATCCTTAAATTTTCTTTTTAATTAACTTATAAAATCACTTAATGACCATTAGCACTCAATGTTAGTTTATATTGCGGTGGACCAGTCAATTATAATGGGACCAAGTGCGGGCCGCTAAGCCAGATGGCCTATTTACACTTAACAACAGCCCGTGTGGGCCGCCCAGCGACCGAGGAAGGTTAGAAAAATCTAAAAATTTAGGAAATCATAGATCTCACTATGCTTGTGGTCCATCGCGGACTACGGACCCAGTGGACGCCCAAAAGTACCATCTGGCGCTTGCCCAATGCGCCCCACCAATGCCAGATTGGAATCTGGCACTTACAAATAAAACTGGGATACCAGGCGTTCCAGCCGTCGAATTTCTTCCAAATTTACGGTCAATGTTTGATGTATTTTTCTACACCCGTCCACCAAATCTGGGACCCGATCGTGAATCGATGACCGTTTATCGCAAATCAGACCCGTGCGACGAAACCCCACATCCGATCGTTTTCAAATTTTGTGTGGCCCTTCATCAGGCCACTGGGCACCTACCCTATAAATTTCATGGTCAGAGGACCACCTGAACAATTACAATCACCGAAATGGGCCCCACAGGGCCACTTAAAGGTCGGAAACGCCTTCTCAGATCATATATCCGTTCATCCGTTCATCCTCAATTTTTACATGGACCCTAGTCGGGTCATGAGACACCTACACGCTGAATTTGGTGGCCAGAGGGGTGTTAGGGCCACCCCAACACCAATAGGAGTCCCATAGGTCTATTTTGGAAACACTTGGGAACATAGGGCCAAGAGGCCCAACTCTAGGGAAATAAGCCCTAGCCCCTTTTCATAAACCCCTTCACTCTCTCAACAACAACCCTCTCTCCCTCCTAACTCTCCCTTCAATTCCCAACAACCCATTCCTCTTCTTCTTAATTTCCTTCAAATCTCCAACAATCAATCTCTCCCTCATAACCCTCACCACCTTATAACAACAAGGCTCTCCCTTTCGTGGCTTACACCCTTCTTCAACAACTAAGGAGAGTGAAGAAAGAAGGAAAAGAAGGCAAAGAAGTGTGGTGGACCCTAAATCGAGTTGGGGCCCAAGAGAATCGACCCTTCAACACCCTATCCCTTCCTAAAAGGGAAAAACTCTCCACCGCCACCCAAAAATCATCTGTGGGCCATCTTGGTAAGATCCCTCACTCTTTTTATCTTGAAATCCTTATATTGAAGAAGAAATGGTATGGATTTCTCTTATGCTTGAATTGTTTTAGGGATTCCGCCCGGCCAACCTCCAAAACCCTCACCTCTAGGTCGTTTCCAAGCCTCCAACGAATCCGAAGGTGTGGACTATTGTTCTTAGGTGGCCTAGCATTAATTGTAGTACGGGTTTAATGATTTTGTATGTTTGGATGATGTCTTTGGAGAGTTTAGAGAAATTTCTAGGAATTGTTGGGTTGTTGAAATTGTATGGAATTGTATGTCATGTTGATTTCCTCATATAATGTTGTTCTTATCTGTCACATAATTTGATATGAATTGATGATCTCATGTTTATGTCATGTTTGGTTTTCTTCACATGATGTTGCCCTAGCATGTATGTCTTACTAATTCTTGTGCAATTTGGCTCTATGAGATGTAGGAAGTGCTTAACTTCCTCATCAACCCACACAACACACATGCACTTAAATTTTACACATTGTAGCTTTGCTTGGTAGGAATTATGAGTTCTATGTTAAAAAAATATGAATGTGTGATATTGCATATGATAAATGATAACCTTGTTAGTTAGCATGTCATGAATCACCATCCAAACTCTTTGGTTGGTCAGAAATACAAGGAGAACGAAGGCGGCCCCGTCGGTAGGACCGCCTTGAGGTTAAACTCACGAATTTGGGCGGGTGTGTTCGGGTGGCTGTAGTTCGACTACATGGGTCTCTTGTGCCCAATGTCACTCTTCTCATGCTCGCTTGACTCATGCGGTCTAGCCTACTATCTGACTAACCCTGTTTGTTAACCCTGTGTGCTCACCTATGTATGGAACCTGAACCACCCTGCAACCGTTGTAGTCCATCGAAAATCTACTTAAAATGGGTCCACAGTCTCGTGAACTGGACATGGTGGAATGGGACACTGTGTCCGAGCTGTCAGCCTACGCTGGGGTACCGCGCCTCCCCGTAGTGACCGCGAGCGATCCCTTCCTTTCGGCACTCCTCATGTGCTTGGAGTCGGGGATGAGGAACCCGACGGGATCACGGACCGCAGGGACTTGGCCTCACGCGTTGATGGGGCCTTGGCCTCGCAACCAGCTTAGGGCATTGATATGTAGGGTGAATCAGAATCCCCAACCTGCTGGATAAACGGACTTAACTAAGAACTCGGTTAACATTATCACTACATTACATTAGCTAGGGTGGCGACTCGGCAGTCGACGTCGCTCTGAGGGAGTGTTGACATACGCGATCGTTAGACGAAGTCGCTTGAGGGAGAGTTGGGGCGAGGGCATGCATCATATCATCTATCATGCATATGCATTAATAAGATTAGATAGGTGTTTATGAATGACTGTTTTTCATTAAATTCATAGTATAATTGATACCTGTGGTAACTTGAGACTAATAGTTCATACTAAGTTGATCACTCACTCCCACTCTGGGACGGTGTTTTAAAACACCAACCAGACCCATTCATAGATGCAGGTGACTCAGGGCATGAGGAGCCTGGCGAGGCGAGCTTGGACGAGGAGGACGGGCTCTCCTACTTGCAGCTGATGGGCGGCTCTCCATCGGCTTGACCGGGCTGAATTTGGATTTGCTGAGCCGCGGGCTCCGCTTTAGTCTTTTGGATATAGCTTCTTTTTTTTTTTAATTATCCTGTTGGGCAACGCCTTGGGCGACCCTTTATTATTTTTAGACCTGTATATTTGTGAGATTTCCTTCATTTCAGTAGACTGGTGCGATTGTGTTTCATGCTTCAGGTAATTCCAAATTACGCAGTTAATTTGATTAATCATAAAAACTATAAATGCATGATAGGTGACACTCGGGAACTCGGGAGTCGAGTCTATGCACGACCCCCAAATTTCCGGGGCGTTACATTTGGACATTGACCGTTGATATCAGCAGTGCATCTGATCCCTCTACAACCGCCGGACACTGGGCTGAAGTCCATCGGGACGTTGAAACCGTCGACGACCGAGATATCGAAGAAATCCATGTCGTTGAATTGTTTCAGAGCGTACTCGGCGAGTGTGTTGGGAGGCTGGCCGTAGGCCTGGCACTCAAGGCGCCCACCGCAGTCACCGGTCTGGCAGCTGCCTTGACCATTGCCATCGAAGTTGCACCCGGTTCGGGCCCAGATACGAGCCTGGGTCGTGCCTGGGTTTGCACTGATGGTCCATGACTGGCCTTGGTCTAGGCGGCGGCCCCCGCCGGGAACTGCGGCCGCCCAGATGGTGTATGGACATTGGTTTCGGATCTCGAAGGTGGCTGCATGGGTGAGGGTGAATAAGAGAGAGAGTCCTGATAGGAAGATGAGAGGGATATGTGATTGGATGGCCATGATGAGAGGTGTAGAGATGGTGGGACTTATTTTGGGCTTTTGGGCTTGTGTGGTTTTTGTGTGGAGAGTAAGGAGGTATTTGTAGAGAGAGAGAGAGAGAGAGAGAGAGAGAGAGAGAGAGAGAGAGTGTGTGGAGTCTGATCAACGTGGATAATCGTAGTGTATTTCTGTTGACATGACTTTGGTGGGGCCCACTAGACTTGGACGGGAAATATGAAGATAGGAAGAACGGATGGTGATGATATGGTAGGACCTGGATGTAGCATGGTTTCATGGCAATCGGGACCGTCCATGATGGGCTTTGATCTAGAGATTTATAGAAAATTCACCCGCGGATTCGTGCGGACAATGCCAGCTTTGTGATGGCAGTACTTTGTGGGCCCACCATTATGTATATGTTTTATCCACACCGTCTATCCGCTTTTCCAGCTCTGTTTCTACGAGCCCAAAATTGAAGCTTATCCAAATATTTAGTGGACCACACCGTAGGAAAGAGTGTGGATTGAATGCCTACCTTTGAATGTAGGTTTTTTTATCAAGCTGATATTTGCGTTTTCCCTTCTTCCAGGTATGTGTGGCCTTATGAACAGGTTGGATGACAAATAAAAATCCCGGTGGGCCTTAGGATGGTTTTAACAGTATAGATATCATTATCCCCGCCATTTCCTGTAGTGGGGTCCACTTGAGCTTCGGATATGGAATAAATTCATTCGGTCACAGTAGTAGGAAGTTTTTGATCCGAAAGCTAGGTGGGCCTATCAAGATGTTTGTGAAATATCCATACCGTTCATCCATTTTTTAAGATTATGTTAGGATACGAGCTCTAAAATAAGGAAGATTCAAAACTCAAGTGGGCCGCACGATAGGAAGCAGTGAGGATTGAACGTCTACAGTTGAAACATTCCTAAGGCCACGGAAGTTTTGGATCAGACTGAATTTTTTGTGTTTTTAGATCATCCCATAGGAATGACATTATGAACAGTTTGGATGGCATATAAACGTTACGGTGGACCCAGAGAGGTTTCAACAATAGGCATTTCAATACTCACATTTTCCCATCGTGCAGTCCACTTGAATCTTGGATCTGCCTCATTTTTGGCCTCTTGTCCTGACATGATCTGAAGATATGGATGAACGGGGTAGATTTCTTAAAAACATCACGGTGGGCCCCACCTAGCTTTTGAGCGCAGGATCAAATCCGGGGTGAATAGGGATAGAACTGTGCATTTTCGCATCCTCGCTTCACATGGTTGACGTTCAAATTTGGAATTGAACTTCCACGTGTCGAGCATAAGAGGTAACCACGTGTACAGATGACGAAACGAGGTGGGACCCCTAGACTTGGAGGGGCCCACCAGACTTGGACAGGAAATGTGAAGATAGGAAGAACGTAAGGTGATGATATGCTAACTTGGTAAGACCCGGATGACCCTGAATCAGGTTCAGCCACCTATTGCTGTATATGTGGGATGGTTTCATGCTAATCGGGACCGTTCATCTTGTGGATCTAGTTATGGATGACCCTTTGTTATAATCACATCCATTGGATAATTTTAGATTTTGGTTTTCTTCATTTAATAGAACTTAATGTTGACCATTAACTACTTCTGTTTCCTACCGTTATTTTAAAGATTAGTCATCAGATTGATAGGGTCATCCAATCTGTCTATGTCTTTAAATGTTTGACATCTATAGTGTGGACCACCGTATAGATGGTTCTAGTTGATCCATGTGTGTTATCGGGCGATGACTTTTAACATATCATATACCATGGAATGGGGTGCACCAAAGTCCATGATGGGCTTTGATATGGAGGTTTATAGAAAATTCATCCGCGGATTGCGTGCGGACCCTGCCACCTTCATGATGGCAGTACTTTGTGGGCCCACTGTGATGTATATGTTTTATCCATACCATCCATTCGTTTTTCCAGCTCTGTTTAGGCCACGATCCCAAAATAGAAGCTTATCCAAATATTTGGTGGACCACACCGTAAGAAAAAGTGTGGATTGAATGCCTACCTTTGAATGTAGGTTTTTGGATCCAGCTGATATTTGTGTTTTCCCTTCATCCAGGTATGTGTGACCTTATGGACAGGTTGGATGACAAATCAAAACTGGCCTTATGAACAGGTTGGATGACAAATAAAAACCCCGGTGGGCCTTAGGAAGGTTTTAATGGTGGATATCATTATCCCGGCCATTTCCTATAGTGGGGTCCACTTGAGCTTTGGACATGGGATAAAGCCATTCGGTCACATTAGTAGGAAGTTTTTGATCTAAAAGCTAGGTGGGGCCCACCAAGATGTTTGAGAAATATCTATACTGTTCGTCCGTTTTTTAAGATCATGTTAGGAAACGAGCTCTAAAATGAGGAAGATTCAAAACTCAAGCGGGCCGCACGATAGGAAGCAGTGAGGATTGAACATCTACAGTTGAAACATTCCTAAGGCTACGGAAGTTTTGAAACAGACTGATATTTTTGTGTTTTTAGATCATCCCATAGGAATGACCTTATGAACTGTTTGGATGGCATATAAATATTACGGTTGACTCAGGGAGGTTTCAACGGTAAGCGTTTCAATACCTACGTTTTCCCGTCGTGCAGTCCACTTGAATTTTGGATCCCTTTCATTTTTTGGGTTATCGTCCTGACATGACATGGAGATATGGATGAACAGAGTATGTTTCTTAAAAACATCATGGTGGGCCCCACCTAGCTTCTGAGCGCAGGATCAATCTGCGACGATTAGGGAAAGAACTGTGCATTTTCGCATCCTTGCAAATTTGGAATTGAACTTTCACGTGTCGAGCATAAGAGGTAACCACGTGTCCATATGATGAAACGAGGTGGGCCCTTCAGGAGACGTGTGAGATGAGAGGAAAATGAAAGCCATGCGTATAGACAAGGCATTAAATTTCTGGATTTTCGGGTCATTACAGGTTAGGCTGGTAATTGAATAGAAAAGAAAAATACAAAATAACGAAATTCCATGCAGCTATCGCCTTCTAAAACACGTGCCAGCGTGGTACTCGTGTGGGAGATCTGGCCTTTCATGGGATTCTGATCCAATATCACCATCGTAGTGTTATTTTGCATGATATCCGTTCCGTTTATCGTATTTGCCGCATCAAGTTCACTCAGCCCAACAAATATCAGCCGATCAGACACTTGGGTGGGCCACACCAGAGGGAAAGTTTAAAAAGAAAAAATCATCCATAAAACCTCACTATTTACTTGGTGTGGCCCATCTGAATTTCAGAATTGCTTATGTTTTTATGTTTTTTCTGTCTTAGGGGATACATCTATGAATGGATTGGATGATATATACATAAAATATGTGGTGGGCCCTTAGAAAATAGTTTGGGAGGTTCAATTGGTTGAGATCCCTCAGCCGTTCCCTTTGACGTAGCCCACCCAAGTTTCTGATAGATATTTGGCCTCACAGCCTAACATTGAAGGGCCCACAGCATGGACGGAGTAGATCAATGGAGATCACATCACGATCACCATGAGGCGCACAAACATCATCTCCACCCTTGTTTACTGTAATCTATGATATGATTTTCCTTCATCGTGTGGGTGTGGGTGGATGCACATTCAGTTCCATTTTCATTCCGTGATTCCAAACAAAAGCAGAAATATTGAAAGATTTGTCTGCTGAAGACTAAACTCGAAGTTGCTTAGAAGATACGATACAATAAAGTATGGAGAAAATATAAAACATTTCTTTTGGAGATGAACCATACATTTATGGTTCGCCTTTGGGAGATGAACCATATATTTATGTTTCGACACTTTTGGAGATCTAAACTGATCTCATGTTCACCCTTTGATTGCAGACAAACAAAAAGTGGACTTGTGGTTGGCAGGTTGCTAAGAGTGGTTTTTTTTTTTTTTTTTGGACTTGGAGGGTCAATCAACTACTAAGGAAATATAAAATGTTTGATGAAATATATGTTGTATTTGATGTCTTAAATCTAATTAGATTCTACACAGATCTTTTCATAAAATTGTGAAATTATGGGATTTGTTTCCGATTTCATTTAGAATTCTTTCTAAGGCAGGGTGTAAATGGGATTGAGATGCATTCCAAGGGTTTCTAAATAGTTCTAGGGTTTCAAATGGGTATAACAAGGGTGAGATTCGAGGTTATTCGAATCGGGTAAACCTTCTCTCTTTGTAATTTTTGCTTTCATAGTGAATTTCTGTCGCTTTGTGCAATAGTTTTTTCCCGAAAGAATTTTCTATGTTAAATCGTTGTATTCTCCTTCCTTTTTGCTTAGTTCTTTTGGATTGCTATCTTAGATTCATCTTTGTGTGATTCCACCATCTCCCCATTAATATATGCATGGCCTGATAAAGATATGTGTGAGAGACCCACCTTTTGCAAAAATTAACAGTTTCAACCATATTTAATTGATCCAATATAATTGTCACAAAATCAAACAAAATAAGGAAAAACTCTATTACATTCTTCTAAGCATAAAAGCATTGTGTCTGAAGAATCCTACACTTGGAGCATGCTGAGATTTTTCTTTCAGCATAATCCAACCATTTAGACACAACTGAAAAAAAATAATAATAATAAATAATAAATAAATAAATAAAGATATCTTCTTTCTAGAAACTCTTTTTTTTTTTTTTTTTAATAAATCTGCAAGAAGACTTTTATCAAGAGGGGCCCGGGGGCAAAAGAGTCCATCAAGGCAACGAATAAGAATCCCATCTGCATAAATGAAATCTATTATCTCCTTTCTTTAAAGACGAATCTGCCATACAGTGCAATTCACAATTAATCTGAGATTTTCCTGTCGGTGGAATACAACCATCTATACACAACTGAAAACAAAGAATCTTCTCAACAGACACTTCTTTTTTATCAGCAAAAATATTTTATCAAAAGAACCCAAAGGAGTTGAAAGAGTCTATTATGGAAATGGATAAGAATTCCCCATACATAAGGAAATCTATGGACTCCTGCTATTGCCAATGGATTGGCAATACAATTCGAGTCATAGTTAATATGAGAAAATACAATTTCCATCGACTGGGAAATCAAACTTAGCCCCTTAAGAAAGAACCCAAGCTTACAAGGAGGGGAGCAACTCCCTGATGCCCAGGCAATAACATTACTCAAATCCCCTTCCATGATTAGAGAGCCGCTACCAAATTAACATAGATTTCCACAGACTTCTATTGCTAGATGCTCTGCTCAATTCGAGGAAACCACTCCGACAGGTTCCTAAAAGGTGAACTTTATGCTATGTTAGCATTCATAAATTACCATAATCAATGGCAGAGTAGGAAACATAAAGTGAATTTAAGGGCCATCTCATTTCAGTTAATTGTAATTTTGTGTTAGAAATAATCTATGTTGGTTATTAAGATTAACTTTAATCGTTACCTAAAAAAGAAATTTGATCTCTAACACATATTACAATTAACTAAATATGTCACCATCCCTATAGAAGCTAATTCATGATAAAATAACATATCAAATATCATAACTCATGGAAAAAATAGAGATGAAATAAATTACAATTGAACAGCAAAGCAGAAATCATGACAAATGCCATTTAAGGAAATCTAAATCATCCATCCCAAGAAATTGAAACACAAATGAAACACAAATAAGAAACCATAAAACTCCAATCAAGAATCATGAAAAGAAATACATTTGAAAATACTCCCTATCAGATTCACAAAAATATTACAGTTAAAGAAAATCCAATCAGTAAATAAGAAAATCCTCCCTAAAAAATAAAACCAACATCAAATTTTCTTTTTTGATGGTGCATCCATGAATATATTTACATAGCTTTTTCAGTAGGGGGAAGCAAATAAAAGCCAAATCCATATGCTCAAGCTTGAGAAAGACTAAAGCAAAATGAAGGCACTCGGAGGCGTGTGCCATTGCAAGCTTGGCGAAGGGCGTGTCCATACGGATAGGAGAAAATATGCTTTAAATGCCACTTAAAATCATGAAGATCCCTGGCAACCAACTCCTGAGTTGGGATTTGCTGAGACATGTCCTAAACAAATGAAATTGCATAATAACCACGGTAAGGGGAAAGTGATTTTAAGAAATGATCCACTAGGGTTGTATCAATATCTTTGGTGGGTTAGGTTCTCTATTTTCACTTCCTAAACAAAAAGAAAATAAAAAAATAAAAAATTTGGTGGGTTAGGTTCTCTATTTTCACTTTCTAAGGATAAAGTGATCATCACTCATGGTAGCGTAACGCTTAAAAGACTTCAAAACCAAATAGATGATGTTACTAGAAAGGTTGCTACCTAATCAAAAAACTCTTACGAAAGCCATAGAATCTTATGCACGGACACCGCCTCTCCAAAACTATAGAAATAATACATAAAGAAGAGCTCGAGGCCTCATACCAATACAATCACACATAAACTTTCCAGTTGTATATATGTTGTTTATCTTATCTTTTGTCCTTAACATATACTTGTTTTAATTAATTTAATTCTAAATTTCTCCACTTCTATCTAACACCATGCTGCAGCAAGTTCAGAGTTTCTAGTCTTTAATATAGTTTTTTAATTTAATGTTTCATTGCCAAGTCATCACTGTAATATGTTGGCTAGTTTAGTATAAATATACAACACCTTATCATCAAATCCACAAATTGCCAAGTTCTTACTTGATAATTCTTCGATCATGATCTATTGACCATACACTACAACTATCTCATGACTATCTTATTTTTTATTTTATTTTTTTTTCATAATTGTCTCAAAACTGTTCAAGTATAGAGTATTGTCAAGACCATAGCCGTTTTATTAGTATAGATCGTCGTCAGTAATATCTTCTTATTATTTTTCTTTTGTTGATTGTTTTGCATTCATATTCAAATTACAAAAAAATAAAATAAAAAAATAAATAAATAATAAATCAGCATCAAAGAATTTTTCTTAGTTTTCTATCTTTAATGATTATGTTGAGAAACACAACCAAAGCTATCATCGTTGTAAGAAATTTTTTTGTCTTCAAAGTAAAAAGAATCCATCAGAAGAACAAACCCTCTCTTTTGAAAATCACTCGATCGCTTTAACAATAGGAGGTGACTAAATATTTAATTAATCTTCTTAAATCTAGTTCTAATACAGCTAATTCAGTAGCCAATTTTCTTACATCGGGCCTAATTCAGTTAATTCAGGACATATCAGGCAAAGATACATTTGGATGGTTAGGATGTTTTACTTATTCAGAGAATTGTACTCCCGGAATGTTTGTAGAAATTAGGGCAGTCAATGGGCCAGGTTAGGGCTGGGTCGAGATCTGTCCAAGCCCAGGCTGCAATTCTAAACCTAAGCCCAAATCCAGTCGGGCCCAGGTTGAAATAATCCAGACCCGTGACATTTACACAGCCTGACCCGACTCCGCCTGAGCCCTAAATTTCTCTATGGATAAATGATATTTGGTGTGCCTCATGCGTGAGAGAGCGAGAGTATGAAAGAAATGAGTGAAAATTAGGTTTACAAAAGACATACGGGCCGGGCTGGGTTACGGGCTTTTGTGTGCTTAGTCCGTGTCTGACTCGATTCACAATCGAGCTCCTGATTTAAGCCCAAGCCTAACTGTCGGGCCTATTACACCACCCCAAACCCGGCCCAATAGAGACCAAGCCCGAAGGCCTGTCGGGACTACCCGGCCCATTGATAGCTCTAGCAGGAATATTTTAGTTTCGGTAAGAAATCATGAACTTCGTTGATTGTGAATCATATCTTTGATTGGACAGTCAAAACGCTCTATGCTGTGGTCCAAAATAAAATCCAATCCGCTCATCAGGCCCAAAACACTTTCTTTGGCCTTATATTAAGCCTTTTAGATCATCAGGTGGGCCAAAGTTTATGAAACAAATGGATGGACTGAAAAAAACTAGGCCAAGTTCACTTATCAAGGGAAATGGACGGTTAATATATGATCAGTGGTCCGTATTTAATATTTGTATCTGTGATCCATCTGATGATCGGACTGGCTTGATTTTTGGGCGAGGGCATATTAATGGTGGGGCCCACATGGTGATGGGTCTTGATCTCATATATGTGCATAAAATAAGCATTTGCACGTGTGCCATGAGGAATACCGTCCAAACCTGAAAATCTCACTTATCCAGAAATCCTAACCATTAACAGAGAGTGTTCGCAGCTCAGTGAGTGTTAACTTTGCCGTGGGGCCCACTTTAACGATGTTTTGTATATCCACGCTGTCCATCCGTTAGTCCGGCCCAATTTAGGATGGGATCCTAAAAATTATGAAGATCCAAATCTCAGGTGGACCACACCACTGGAAGTAGCGGTTAGGATGGGATCTCAAAAATCAAGAAAATCCAAATCTTGGGTAGACCAGACCACAGGAAACAGTGGTTAGGATGGGATCCTAAAAAGTATGAAGATCCAAATCTCACGATGGGATCCTAAACAGTGGTTATAATAAGGTTTTCTTAATATTTATTTGCAATCCAACCTGTCGAAGATCTCCACGAAGGGAAAATACAAATATCAGCTTCATCCAAAACCTTTGTAGCCCACAAATATATATCATATTACTGTTTCTAGTGATATGATCCTCCTTATTTTTGTATCTTCTTAATCTTTGAGATCTCTTCCTAAAATGAAATTATAAAATTTGGATATACCAAATAAAAAAATACATCGACGTGGGCACCACACGGTTAGCGTAACACGTGGTAAGAATGTTTGGCCATATATAAAATGAAATTCATATATAAAACATGAATGTCGATGTCGGTCCCACCTCTCCTCAGGCTTCTCTATCATATTCACCCTCCCTGATCCATAGCTCCAGTGATGGACTGAGTGAAAGATACCCTGTTTCAACACGGAGGCCTTGGTATGGATCCCTAAGAAGGGGTGGATTACTAACGGGCATCTTGGTGGACCACTTGCCAGTGGGGCCCACTGTAATATGTGTCTTATATCTACACCATCCATCAGTTTCATCAGATCATTTTAAAATATGTGCCAAAAAAATGCAGCAAGTCCAAATCTCAGTGGACCACACCATAGGAAACAGTGCTGATTGAACGCCCAACGTTAAAAACTTCTCCATATGTTTATTTGCCATCCAACCCGTTGATAACGTCGCAGAGATCTGGATGAATGGGCCACACAAATATCATCTTCATCCAAAACCAAAACTAATGTAAGCCGTTGGTCGATCGGAAAAACCAAAACTAAGGTTCTAAAGATTTGGATGAAAGATCCGATGAAACGGATGGACGTTGTGGATATAAGACGCATAGATTCGGTGGGGTCGATCGTAAAAAGCCAAAAATGTGTAAATAAACGATCGCGATGGGACTCGAACCCACAATCTCCCGCTCCGGAGGCGAGCGCCTTATCCATTAGGCCACGCGATCAAGTTGTTATTTTGAACTAATATATCATATAAGAAGAGATTTCACGGTGTGCCTCACATCATCAAGTTCTGTGAGCCCCACCATGATGTATGTGTTATACCTATACCATACATACATTTTTACTACATGATTTTAGATAAATTTTCCATAAATGAGGCAAAAATAAAGCTAAACTGGACCACACCGTTGAAGGCAATGGGACAATTATAGCCACCGTTGAAACCTTCCTAGGCCCACCATGATGCTTTTAAAAAAAAAAAAAAAAATTTATACACACCAACATACACTTACGCCTAATGGAATTTCAGCACCTATAGGTACTTGAACCCGCAAGGCGTTGAAATTCCTGAGAGTCTACGACCGGACTAAGAGTAAGGAACCCACCATGATGTTTATTTTCCATCCAACCTGTTAATAAGGTCACACACCTGGATAAAGGGAAATTACAACTATTATCTTGATCCAAACTTTCTATGGCCCCCGAGAAGTTCTCAATGGTAAGTGATTAATCCCCATTTGTGGTGTGGTCCACTTGAGCTTTAGATTTGCTTATTTTTTGGCCCATGACCTAAAATAAGCTCGCAAAATGGATGGATTGTGTGGATATAACACACACATCATGGTGGGACCCACAGAAGTGACATCAATATACCACCAAGGCCGATGTTGCATGGCACACCAGGCAATCCGCTTCAGTTATATAATATTCCAACCTAGCGAATCTCCACCATCGATATGATGAACTCTTACAACCGTTGAAATTGGTTACCTTGTGGGCCACTACTTGAACGGTCTGCGAATAAATAATCATGGCGATTAGTTGGTTAGGAGAGGATCATCTGATCGCCTGATTTTCATGTTATGAGATGTCACTGTGGTAGTCCACCATATCAGCGGTTGTGATTTCTTTAGGCATGCGTGATGCAAGAAACTCGATCAATCAAATTATTAAACCGAGATGCTGTTTAGGCCCACCAATATTGATAGATTACACCTTTCTTTTAACTTTCTAGCAACAATACAAAGCTGTACTGTTAGGACCTTACTCTTGCTCGGGTGGTAGACTCTCAGGAGTTTCCACTCCCGGTGAAGGGTTCGAGTACCCATAGGTGTTGAAATTCCACCCGCGTGAGTGCGTGGGGTGTGTGCGTGTGTGTAAAAAAAAAAGAAGGTTGTACTGTTGAAATATTAAGGGCGGCAATGGGCCAAGGTAGCCGACCAAGAGCCCAACCTAGCTTTGGGCTAGGCTTGGGCTTGGCCCAGCTCGACTTTATATGTATAATGTATAGGTATTATATTCTATGAATATGCCATCTCTAAAAATTTTATTTCTTTATGCATGTTTGGCCCACTTGATAAATGAATAGATTAGAAAAATTCAAGTGGTAAAAGGATTTTTTTCAACTTCGGAACAACCCTCACCATAGGCCCACCTTAATGTATGTATTCAACATCCACGTCGTCCCCCTATTTTGATAAATCAGTTTAGGCCATGAGCTTGTGGACGTTGGATTACTGAGTAGATTGTGCTTTTTTACGGGTTTCCTTTCTTGTATATAGAGAGGTTATATTGACTGGAGTTACCACTAGCCAATTATTTCATATCCACAATCAGCTAAACCCTATATAAACGCTATTAGAGATGTAACGTCCTGAATTTTTACTGTTTTAGATTTTCAAAAAAAAAATCTTAAAATTTCTTAAAATGTAATTAACTTATATTATCACTTACTGACCATTAACACTCAATGTTAGTTTATACACGGGTGGTACCAGTAAAGAACTACACAAGTCTAATTAATCAATCGTAGAAAACCAACGAATTCGCCCGATCACTTAAACACTGAATTTAGCCACATGATTTGCTCACATAGAGCCTAAATTTAACCGACCTACCACTAATTAATCAAGACAGTCGTAACTAAATTAAAGGATCTACTCGAAGCCGAGTTAGATAAGGCCTGAATATTAACTAATAGATCAAATCAACCCTGTTACTCTTTTAGCTTAAAACTGACGGTTTAGAGTAATCATGACCAAATCTCCACTTTCACTAGTTATAAATAGGCTACACTATGAACATAGTTAATCCAAACCCTAATCATTGTCCACAAGAAATTTCAATACTTAATTCATTTCAAAAATGCCCCGATTTTTCGAACAAGTTCTAGACCGCTCGTTAGTAGACTAATAGTTCCAAAACTATAGAATAATGTCCGTCTTACTAGGCTTGACGTCCATCACGGCAGTCGGACCTGGATAGTGTCCAGAACCACTCAACTTGAGCCAAAGAACTAGTGCATGAGAAATGCAAATACCCTAAAGTAAGAAGCTGAAACGTAAGTGAATTAAGTCGTCCACTCTTGTGCAAAACTGAGAATTTTGGACCGTCGATTTACGACCAAACTTCACACGTAAAGTAAGGATATTTTCCTACTCATATCTGTATAGCCGCAACCCCGATCGACCATCGTTAACCGTTGAACAAACTTCTAATAATATCTTTAGATCGGTGCATCCAAATAGCGGGTCGATCATGTCCATACGTAGATCATCATTAGGGCTAACTATCTTATGGTATATATCAATATGTACACCCCATAATGGGCCCTAGATATTAGAAAAACCCTCCCATAGGTCTAGCATAGTAAAAACCTAATCCATAGGGTCATTTATACCAAATCTGGCATTATAAAAGGACCTTGATCTCTTAGTCCAATTAATAGGACGATGAGTCAGCTAATTCAAGGCAATCCAAGAGTTAGATTATTTTTTTTAGAGTTTTTTTCTCCTTTGTATATATTAATGTTAAATTACTTTATTGTTGTAATCCTTTTCCTGTAAATATGAATTTTTTCAAGAAATGGATTTACTATTTTTAATTTTCTTTAATTTAGCATTTATTCAGGAAGAGTCATGTTGGGCCCAAATGGACAACCTATGATTACCATGAGCCATTGGATGTGACAGATCCACCATTGTCTACCATGAGCCATTGGATGTGACAGATCCACCATTGTCTACGGCGCAGCCCGGTATCACCCTGATCAATTGTAACATCCTGGATTTTCACTGTTTTGGATTTCTAAAAAAATCCTTGAAATTTATTTTTAATTAACTTATAAAATCACTTAATGACCATTAGCACTCAATGTTAGTTTAGGCTGGGGTGGACCAGTCTAGTTATGATGGGACAAGTGTGAGCCGTCAAGTTGGATAGTCCGTTTACACAGCAACAGCCCGTGTGGGCCACCCAGATGACCGAGGAAGGTCAGAAAAATCTAAAATTTTAGAAAATCATAGATCTCACTGGGCTTGTGGTCCATCGCGGACTACGGACCCGGTGGACACCCGAAGTACCATCTAGCGCTTGCCCAATGCGCCCACCAATGCTGATTAAAATCGCACTAACAAAAGAAATCGAGACTCCGGGCCTTCCACCGTCGGATTTCTTCCAAATTTACAGTGAAGGTTTAATATATTTTTTACGCCTGCCCACCAAATCTGGGCCCCGATCGTGGCACGATGACCGTTGATCGTAAATCGGACCCGTACGACCAAACCCCGCATCCGTTTGTTCCCAAATTTTGCAAGGCCCTTCATCGGGCCATGAAGCATTAACCCTATAAATTTCATGGCCAGAGGGCCACCAGAAATGCCCCATCAATCAAAATGGCCCCCGAAGGGCCACTTAAAGGTCGGAAATGCTTGCTCAGATCATATATCCGCTCATCCGTTCGCCCTAAATTTTTACATGGACCCTAGACAGGCCATAAGGCAACTATACGCCGAATTTGGTGGCCAGAGGAGTGTCAGGGCCACCTCAACACTAATATGGAGTCCCATAAGTCTATTTTAGGAAATTATGGAAGCTTGGGGCCATTTGCACCAAATCTGGAATTATAAAAAGGGGTTTCTTTTGGGCACCCCTCTCCCATACGAATTTGCCCTAGGGAAGGAAAGAGAGAAGAGAGAAAAGGGAGAAGAGAAAGAGGAGAAAGGAGAAGAAAGAGAGAGGGAAGAAGGCATGGTGGACTCTCAATTAAAGTGGGGCCCAAGAGGATCAAACCCACAACCTCCTACACCTTCTCCAAGGAGAAACTCTCCTCCACAACTCCAACAATCATCCGTTGAGCGTCTAGGTAACGTCCTTCATCCATCCTCTTGAAACCCTTGTATTAAGAAAGGAATGACATGGATTCCTTACATGCAAGATCTTGTTTTAGGGATTCCGGCCGGCCAACCCTCAAAACCCCCATTTCTAGGTCGTCTTCCAAGCCTCCAACAATCCGAAGGTGCGGACTATTGTTCTTAGGTGGCCTAGCATTAATTGTAGTACGGGTTTAATGATTTTGTATGTTTGGATGATGCCTTTGGAGAGTCTAGGGAAATTTCTAGGAATTGTTGGGTTGTTGAAATTGTATGGAATTGTATGTCATGTTGATTTCCTCATATAATGTTGTTCTTATCTCTCACATGATTTGATATGAATTGATGATCTCATGTTTATGTCATGTTTGGTTTTCTTCACATGATGTTGCCCTAGCATGTATGTCTTATTAATCCTTGTGCAATTTGGCTCTATGAGATGTAGGAAGTACTTAACTTCCTCATCAACCCACACAATACACATGCACTTGAATTTTAACACATTGTAGCTTTGCTTGGTAGGAATTATGGGTCCTATGTTGAAAAATATGAATGTGTGTTATTGCGTATGCTAAATGATAACCTTATTAGTTGACATGTTATGAATCACTATCCAAACTCTTTGATTGGTCAGAAAAATACAATGAGAACGATGGCGGCCCCGTCGGTAGGACCGCCTTGAGGCTAAACCCATGGACTTGGGCGGTGTGTTCGGGTGGCTGTAGTTCGACTACATGGGTCTCTCATGCCCGAGGTCACTCGTCTCACGCTCGCTTCACTCGTGCGGTCTAGCCTACTGACTGATCAACCCTGTTTGTTAACCTTGTGTGCCCACATATGAATGGAATCTGAACCACCCTGCAACCATTGTAGTCCATTGATAATCCACTTGAAACTGGTCCACAGCCTCGTGAGCCGGGCATGGTGGAATGGGACACTGTGTCCGAGCTTTGTCGGCCTACGCTGGGGTACCGCGCCTCCCGTAGTGATCGCGGCGATCCCTTCCTTTGGCACTCCTCATGTGCCAGGTCGGGATGAGGAACCCGACGGGATCACGGATCGCGGTGCCCTGGCCTCGCGCATTGAGGGGTCTTGGCACCGCAACTAGTTGAGGGCATTGATACGTTGGGTGAATCAGTTTCCCAAACCTGCTGGATGAACGGAATTAACTAAGAACTTGGCTAACATATCATTGCATCGCATTAGTTAGGGTGGCGACTCGGCAGTCGAGGTCGCTCGAGGAGTGTTGTCATATGCGATCGTAAGATGGAGTCGCTTGAGGAGAGTTGTGGCGAGGGCATGCATCATTTCATCCATCATGCATGTACATTAATAAGATTAGTTTAGTGGCTTGTGAATGATTGTTTTTCATTAAATCAAGTAATATAACGATGTTTGTGACAACTTGAGACTAATAGTTCACACCGAGTTGATCACTCACTCCCACTGGGACGGTGTTTTAAAACACCAACCCGGACCCATTCATAGATGCGGGTGATCCAGGGCATGAGGAACTGGCGAGGCGAGCTTTGTGGGGGAGAACGAGACTCTCCTACTTTCGGTGATGGGCGGCTCACTATCGACTAGATCGGTGGATTTTAATTTCTCTTTTGTTGTTCTGTTGGGCAACGCCTTTTTGGCGACCCTTTATTATTTTTGGACTGTATATATATGTGATATCCTTCATTTCGATGATTGGTGTGATTGTGCTTCGTGCCTCAGGTAATTTCAAATTGTGCAGTTGAAATTGATTAATCATAAAAACCATAAATGCATGATAAGTGACACTTGGGAACTCGGGAGTCGAGCGTATGCATGACCCCCGATTTTCCGGGGCGTTACAGATGGTATCAGAGCAATAGTTTGGAATCCCTTGGGCCATGGGTCATGAACTCACTAACGCGTCCGCTGACTTGAGAGGATACGTATTAGAAAACACAATAGGAGCTTAGAACTCTAGGAATCATCTCAAACCCTAGACCGGCAATTATAGATGGGGGATAGGACTTCCAAGGAATTAGGAATTGGTAGCGAGAAAGGGAATCCGAGGGTCTTGACTTGACGACAAGATTCTATTTGATTGAATAAGAGGTTTAGCTAGTTAGTTCGCTCAAATCTTAGGGCCTATGGGGCCAACTGAATTAGGTGAGATTTGGGTGAAATGGATTTTTGAGTAACGATGAACGTAGGTGTGAGGGAATGTCCCTGGGATGAGCGCATCCCATGTTCCATGATGCCCTGTCGAAACATATTCAATTAGAAGTAAATTTTGGATTTCCTTCCAAATATGCTTGGAAGGTTCATCGTCAAGGGATTTGGAAATCCCGCGACAAACCTCGCAACCCAAGGCTCATCCAACAAAGCCTAGGGAGTCAATTTTGAATCTCATCCCACACTCATTCCGGACTTGTCATTCCCAATCGTGAGTTGGGATTAGCACTGTAATCCCATTTCGTGCAGCTTAATGCTACTAGTCAAGCAGGCTTAAGTCTAAATCCCTCTGCCCTTTAGCTTTTCCGGGACATTGATATGAACAAGCCAGGAATGGAGTGATTTGATGGTTAAAACCATCGCCCTAGACCAAACGAGCGAACACTAGGCCAAACTTGATAGTTCCGATATGTTCGGGGATAAAGATCCATGTTGAATGAAAATTTAACACAAATAGTGGAAATATAAGTAAATTGATATTTTGGTCCCTAACTGAGAGGAATCTCATGAAACTAGTAAGCTCATTGCGTAGATCAGCTTCTCCTACCCCAAATTCATATATGGCACGTCGAATAACTCTTTCCGGTTTGCGAGATATGCCCGTCGCAAGGTGGCCCCGCCCGAAAAACTGATGGCCGGCGGGACCCCGCCCGCACACTGCCTGACCCCGCCCGTGGACCCCGCCCGGGCTCCAGAAACTCGGCGGGACCCCGCCCAGCCGGGGGGGCCCCCGCCCGGACATCCAGAGGGTCGGCGGGACCCCGCCCAACCGGCGTGACCCCGCCAGAAATTTCTGCAATTTTGGGTCAAATTCAAAAAATCATATCTCCTTCGTTACAACTCCGATTTAGGTGATTCAAAAGCCAGATTGAACCTTGATGAGTCTAGTTTTATATAAAAATAAGAAAAAAATAAAATAAAAATTTTAATATGGTTAAAATTAAGATGTTCTGCCAACTGTTCAAAAATTTTAAATTTCAGGCAGCTATTTTTCCTAGAATTTTTATAATTTATTTACAACTCCAAATGGTATGAAACTTGGTGAGATGACTTAAAACTTTATTTTAAATCATTATAAAAATTTTAAAAATAATCTAATTAGTAAAAGTATAAGAAACGTTACCAGATAGGTTCCTCCCTCCCTTCCATGCACACACGAGTGGGGCCCACCTCCACTCCATTTTAAGCACTAAATACACCACTTCTCACCCTACCCTACTCTCTCTTCTTCCAAATCCCTAAGGAAAAAAAAAAAAAAAAAAAAAAACTCTCTCTCTCCAAATCTCAAATCCCATTTCAAGGAACCCATTCCAAAGGCATCCAACTACACCCATTTCTCTCCTTCTTCACCAAACCACACCTTCTTAAACCTCACCCCTTCTTCTTCAGTCTTTTCAGAATTAATAAGAATGCACAGAAGAGGTAGGATAAGTTTTTGATGAAGCTTATTTGATCAAACAAAAGAAAGAAATCCTTAACGATCCATACAACAATTCATTTACTGAAGACGAGCACAGTATCTGGCTTCTGAGATTACCAAATACACCATTCTACCATGAAATATATAATCCAGGTTTACAAGGCTAGTAGGCTGGGAAACTCAAACATTGAACTACTAATTATGACAACTAAAACTACATGAAGCCCCACATTTAGAGGTGCCTACCCGAGTATAGAAGAATCAAACAATGGTTGACTTGATCGCATAAGAGCAGATCTTAAAGATTGGCAAAGGCATGTTCTAGAAAGAGATGCTGCTATGGAACATGCTTAAACAAGTTCTATGAAGTGTCGTCCCCATCTTACACATGGAAAATATTGTAATCATGGTTCTGCTCTCGTGGCATCACATGGATGGGCTAATGGCAAAAATAGTAGTGCGCGACAACTATGATCAATGACAGTCAATAGTTTCAGCCTTTTTTTTCTTTTTCATTTTAGCTCATTTTAAACCTCAGAGGAACTTTAGTATTCCATTTTCAATTAATTCTAGGTCCATTTGGAGACCAAAACACAATATTTGAGTTGGATTTAACAAATCAAAGAGTGGAGTGGATGTAAAAAAAAAAAAAATGCAATCATCACTTCTTGTTTTTTTTTTTATTTTTCTTCTTTTGTTGTATTTTGATGCAGTCTAATTATGCTTTATTTGTGTTTGATTATGGCCTATTTGGTTGAGTTTCCCAATTCTTTACATTTTTAACCATTTTGTTGATTCTTGACCAATTAGAATTCCACCCATTTTACTGCAAGGTTTGCTAGCCATTAATTGGAAAGGATGTTTGTAATGCCATTATTAGCTTCTTCCAGGCTTCCAAAATCTTCAAGCAATTAAACAATATTCTAATTGCCTTGATCCCTAAAGCTGAGAATTGTGACTCTCCTAACAACCTACAACCTATATCCCTTACAAATGAGAGAAATAAAATTATAGCTAGAATCATGGTTAACGGAATGAAGGCAATTATGTCCAAAATAATTAACCAACCCCAATCCGCTTTCATTCCTGGCCGTAATATATCTAACAACATTCTCCTTAGCCATGATCTCATTCCATGTCTTCACCTTGATGCGGGCCACCTAGAATGTGAGATAAGGTGGACCTTAGAAAGCCTTTTGACTATATTTGTTGGGATTTTCTCTTAGATGCCCTTTGAGCTCTTAATTTCCCTGATAACTGGATTACTTGGATTCATGTTTGCATATCGACTCAACATTATCGGTTATTGTAAATAGTAAAGTATGTGGCGATTTTAAAGGAAATTTATCATGGAAATGTTCTCAATGCTCCTCATTAAATGTTGATTGGAACTGTTTCTCTTTGGGGCAGTCACCAATTCCCACCTCCTTTTTGTTAATGATTTGATGATTTTTACCAGTGTTGATCCTCTCTCGACTGCCAACTTCCCAAACCCATTTTTTCTAACCCATCTTCTTCTCCTTTACAACACCCATCTCAAAGCCCAATCTCTACTCAAACCCCATATCCTCAACTCACCTTCTATTCCATCTTAAACAACCTCATCTCAAACCCATATCCAAAATCCATTTTCCAAACCCATTCTCAAGTCCATCCACATAACCCCTTCCACAAACCTAACATCAAAACCACCATCTCCAACTAACTCCCATTTTTCTCATATCCGACTCAAACCCATTTTCTTAAACCCATCCAAATCCCTTTCTCAAACCCACTACCCATTCCAACTAGTCCATCTCAAACCCACTCCTACATTTCATTTTTCAAACCATCATTTCCAAAATCCACTCCTATACCCATTCTCAAGACCCATTCACAAAACTCACCTCCTTCTAATTCACCAAATCCCATTCCAATCCCTCTTTCACTCCCAACATCCACCAAACTCATCCTCCACACCTTCCCAAATCCCATTCTCAAATACAATCTACCCAATTCTCACCACCCACTAAAATATTATAAATGTAAAACTTCAACTTTTTAATAAATTTTAATATCTTCCAAATGTTAAGAATAATCGGACTACGGAATTACGGAAGTATATACTTGCGAAGTATTCGCGGCCTAACCCAATTCTCAATCTGGCGACTACCGGTGGACTCACTTTGCTTTGGCCAAAGCGTAAGACCTAATCCACCAGGATGAAGAAGGGATACAATGAGCTTTTACCACAGGTCAGGTAGACGATCGACGTATCGGGTTCAAGCATACCACAACCGTCTTTCTGTATTAGCCCAATCAGAAATACTAGAATATGCCACCTTTAGGTAAACTTTATCAACAACCACTTAGTACGATAATAATGATTTTGACATTTGTTTTCAAACCTCAAAGGTGAAAGTTTTTAAGGGGGGTAGACTAAAATGAGCCAGCCTAGCATAGATAATATATACCCACTACGCATATAAACTTGAAGTTAATAAGACTTAAGCAAATAAAATAATAAAATTTTTACTTATTACCCTTAGGCAATTTCGGGGACGAAATTGTTTTTAAGGGGGGTAGATTGTAACATCCTGGATTTTCACTGTTTTGGATTTCCAAAAAAATCCTTGAAATTTCTTTTTAATTAACTTATAAAATCACTTAATGACCATTAGCACTCAATGTTAGTTTAGGCTGGGGTGGACCAGTCTAGTTATGATGGGACAAGTGTGAGCCGTCAAGTTGGATAGTCCGTTTACACTAAGAACAGCCGTGTGGGCCACCCAGCGACCGAGGAAGGTCAGAAAAATCTAAAATTTTAGAAAATCATAGATCTCACTGGGCTTGTGGTCCATCGCGGACTACGGACCCAGTGGACACCCAGAAGTACCATCTGGCGCTTGCCCAATGCGCCCCACCAATGCCAGATTAAAATCTGGCACTAACAAAAGAAACTGAGACTCCGGGCCTTCCAGCCGTCGGATTTCTTCCAAATTTACAGTGAAGGTTTAATATATTTTTTAACGCCTGCCCACCAAATCTGGGCCCCGATCGTGGCACGATGACCGTTGATCGTAAATCGGACCCGTACGACCAAACCCCGCATCCGTTTGTTCCCAAATTTTGCAAGGCCCTTCATCGGGCCATGAAGCATTAACCCTATAAATTTCATGGCCAGAGGGCCACCAGAAATGCCCCATCAATCAAAATGGCCCCCGAAGGGCCACTTAAAGGTCGGAAATGCTTGCTCAGATCATATATCCGCTCATCCGTTCGCCCTAAATTTTTACATGGACCCTAGACAGGCCATAAGGCAACTATACGCCGAATTTGGTGGCAGAGGGAGTGTCAGGGCCACCTCAACACTAATATGGAGTCCCATAAGTCTATTTTAGGAAATTATGGAAGCTTGGGGCCATTTGCACCAAATCTGGAATTATAAAAAGGGGTTTCTTTTAGGCACCCTCTCCCATACGAATTTGCCCTAGGGAAGGAAAGAGAGAAGAGAGAAAAGGGAGAAGAAAGAGGAGAAAGGAGAAGAAAGAGAGAGGGAAGAAGGCATGGTGGACTCTCAATTAAAGTGGGGCCCAAGAGGATCAAACCCACAACCTCCTACACCTTCTCCAAGGAGAAACTCTCCTCCACAACTCCAACAATCATCCGTTGAGCGTCTAGGTAACGTCCTTCATCCATCCTCTTGAAACCCCTGTATTAAGAAAGGAATGACATGGATTCCTTACATGCAAGATCTTGTTTTAGGGATTCCGGCGGACCAACCCTCAAAACCCCCATTTCTAGGTCGTCTTCCAAGCCTCCAACAATCCGAAGGTGCGGACTATTGTTCTTAGGTGGCCTAGCATTAATTGTAGTACGGGTTTAATGATTTTGTATGTTTGGATGATGCCTTTGGAGAGTCTAGGAAATTTCTAGGAATTGTTGGGTTGTTGAAATTGTATGGAATTGTATGTCATGTTGATTTCCTCATATAATGTTGTTCTTATCTCTCACATGATTTGATATGAATTGATGATCTCATGTTTATGTCATGTTTGGTTTTCTTCACATGATGTTGCCCTAGCATGTATGTCTTATTAATCCTTGTGCAATTTGGCTCTATGAGATGTAGGAAGTACTTAACTTCCTCATCAACCCACACAATACACATGCACTTGAATTTTACACATTGTAGCTTTGCTTGGTAGGAATTATGGGTCCTATGTTGAAAAATATGAATGTGTGTTATTGCGTATGCTAAATGATAACCTTATTAGTTGACATGTTATGAATCACTATCCAAACTCTTTGATTGGTCAGAAAAATACAATGAGAACGATGGCGGCCCCGTCGGTAGGACCGCCTTGAGGCTAAACCCATGGACTTGGGCGGTGTGTTCGGGTGGCTGTAGTTCGACTACATGGGTCTCTCATGCCCGAGGTCACTCGTCTCACGCTCGCTTCACTCGTGCGGTCAGCCTACTGGCTGATCAACCCTGTTTGTTAACCTTGTGTGCCCACATATGAATGGAATCCGAACCACCCCGCAACCATTGTAGTCCATTGATAATCCACTTGAAAGCGGTCCACGACCTCGTGAGCCGGCATGGTGGAATGGGACACCGTGTCCGAAATTTGTCGGCCCTACGCCGGGGTACCGCTCCTCCCGTAGTGATCGCGAGCGATCCCTTCCTTTGGCACTCCTCATGTGCCCGGAGTCGAGGATGAGGAACCCGACGGGATCACGGATCGCGGTGCCCCGGCCTCGCGCATTGAGGGTCTTGGCACCGCAACTAGTTGAGGGCATTGATACGTTGGGTGAATCCGGTTTCCCAAACCCGCTGGATGAACGAATTAACTAAGAACTTGGCTAACATATCATTGCATCGCATTAGTTAGGGTGGCGACTCGGCGGTCGAGGTCGCTCGAGGAGTGTTGTCATATGCGATCGTAAGATGGAGTCGCTTGAGGGAGAGTTGTGGCGAGGGCATGCATCATTTCATCATCATCATGCATGTACATTAATAAGATTAGTTTAGTGACTGTGAATGATTGTTTTCATTAAATCAGTAATATAACTGATGTTTGTGACAACTTGAGACTAATAGTTCACACTGAGTTGATCACTCACTCCCACTCTGGGACGGTGTTTTAAAACACCAACCAGACCCATTCATAGATGCAGGTGATCCAGGGCATGAGGAACCTGGCGAGGCGAGCTTTGACGGGGAGAACGAGCTCTCCTACTTTCAGCTGATGGGCGGCTCACTATCGACTAGATCAGGCTGGATTTTGATTTCTCTTTTGTTGTTCTGTTGGGCAACGCCTTAGGCGACCCTTTATTATTTTTGGACCTGTATATATATGTGATATCCTTCATTTCAGTAGATTGGTGTGATTGTGCTTCATGCCTCAGGTAATTTCAAATTGTGCAGTTGAAATTGATTAATCATAAAAACCATAAATGCATGATAAGTGACACTTGGGAACTTCGGGAGTCGAGCGTATGCATGACCCCCGATTTTCCGGGGCGTTACATCAAATGATCACAGCCATTCAAATAATGGGTTGAAAATGGACAGTAGAACAAATTTTACTACTATTGTCTTTACAAATGAAGCTAGTTGTATGGCTGCGTATCCAATCCAGATTCCTCTATCCAAGTATCTGCTAATCATTTGTGGGCCCACCTGAGTTCCACCTCGTGAACACTGAAAATTGGTGCTCCTGAATCTATAACCGTACACTCGGATCCATGTGCAGCATCTAAGCCATTCATCTGGTAATCTGCAAGATTAAAACCTACTGTAGTATAGGGACCATCCTCAAAAGATTTTAGCCGTTCATTTCATGGGTCCTGATTGCTAATAGAATTAATCACAAAGATATTACATATTGGGTGATCTCTGGCCCTAGTGGGCCGCAACTGGACATCTAACCTATAAAAACCGACGATTGACATTCATTGAGTTTTGGGCCCCACTGCATTAACGATCTGTACGTTGGGCTCCATAATTTCGTTGTCGTCTTTGTTTTGAATTTTAAAAATGATATTTACACCGTTTTTGTTAGATACACACCCCTTTTTCTACTCTTAGCAGAAAAAAAAATACACAGAGAAGCCTATTCTGATAAGAAAAGTAAAAAAGCAAGTACGTTTCTCAAGCGTCCTACGATTTGTACGTAGGACGCTTACGTTATCTTTCGTGAGCCATCTGATACTCTGGCATCATATGATGCTTGATACGCAGGCACTATACGTACCATATATTAACTCAGATCAAACCGTCAAAATGTGGACCCCACTGTAATTAAGTCATAATCCTAAAATCAGATTGGTTAAACAATCATAATCTCTCTGTTTTTTTTTGGATAGTTTTAATTTCATCCGTCCAATAAATGTCCACCAATCCGATATTATGTGGTCAAATAAGTATAATTTTGGATTTATGAAAAATGTATACTTGTACACGTAATCTGTACAGTTAAATTTTGATTTACATATAGGCAAGGTGTACAATTTCTCAGTGCCTGAATATCATCCATCGCTGTTTTCCCGACTATCAGAGTTTAGTTATTTGATACTCTGTCGGAGTACGACACTTGATACTCAGGCACTGAGTACTTATACACGTGGCCCATATTAACTAAAATTAAACCAATTAGATAGCGAAAGGAAATGTTGCAAAGTCACAATCCAAAAATCGGACAGGTTAAACACTTGTAATTTCTGATTCGTGGACACCTTCTTTTTTTTTTTTAAAGTGGACCGTCCGAATTTTTTCATTTAACCATCCAATTAAATTTCCAACAATCCGATAATCGGATGGTCAGATAAAAGCAGTTGTCGGTTTGTGATACATGCAAGCTGGGGTCCATGATCTGGACATTTTAATTTGAATGCCTTACAAGCGACGTATGCAATTGCTAAGTAAATTCAAAGGACCTGCATATCATGCATCGGACTGGACAGAGTATCATTTTCTCTGGTAAACATGGCATGTGTGCGTCAATGAAGATTTTCATGTGGCGGGTCCCACGGTTTCGATGCCCTGATAGTGGGCCATCTTGAATCTTGATCTTATGTCAGATAAATTACACAATGGCCTACCTGGTAGACGGCTTCGATGTGTCGATGAGTCACCTCCCATATACATTTGGGCACACATTACATGTGAAGAATCCTAACCGTAGATCAACAGGAAAACCGTACAAAAAAAGGTCCCCATTCAATGGTCCACATCCAAAGCATTGATTAGATGCTTTGGATCCCATCCATGGTATGTCCCAGATCAACAACCTAGCATGTCCACTTAGCGCAGACTCTATCATCGTAATAAGATAAATCCCAACTTCCACCGTCCACGTGGCAGCGTAACATTGAAAGACCATGTTTAGAAATTCACTCCAAATGGATGGGTCGGATATGATTGGTCTATTGGTATTATATTCGAATCGTAGTCAACCAACGCATAACCAAGCAGATAGACGGTTCCGATCCACCATCTTCTATGCCACGTGTACGGTGGATGGGTGGCTATATCGTATTTTCATAGAAACGATTCTACCATATGATTTCCGACGTTTTCGATAATCACTCTCTCCGGAGCGAGAGAATCGGCCAACCGTAACTAATCCTCTCTTAATTAGTATTTCACATTCATCCAGGTCCGTTGGATCTTATCAACAGTTTGGATGGAAAATAAACATTAAGGTGGGCCCTATAAAGTTTTTAAGGTGGGCTTTCAAGGACCACTCTTTCATTTGGTGTGGGCCACTTGTAATTTTTTTCTCCTTAATTTTTGGTACCACCCTATAAAATGTGATTTAAAAACTGATGTACGGCATAGATATACAACAAGTACATCAAGATGGAGCCCACGGTCACGGCAACACCCAATAAAGTATTACCCGTATAACACCTAATCCACTTTCCACTCATCTCGGAGGGCCGTTAGCTACACGTTCTCTCTCTCAAGTCGGTTATTTCCTTCTACACATGACATCTTACACTCCAAAATCTACCTTGCCTTGACCAGTATCTTTCAAGTCTTCCCTATACAGGTAACTATAGACATGGGTCTTTCTCCTTTTTTTAGTTTTATAATTTTTATTTTATTTCATTTTTCTGTTGATGTTGGAATGATTGGGAACTAGTATTTTGATAGTTAAAACCATTAGATTTCACTAAAAGAAGAAACAGAGCAAAATCTTCTGTTTTCTACTTACTTGAAGATTTCTAACTTTTTTGTTTCTTTGGGATTCTCAGATTCTAGTCTTCTCATGGCGTTGAGCTACTGTTCGAACTTGGCTGCATTTCAGAATATAAATCCAGAAATGGCTACTCTTCTGCACTCAGACACATCAAGAGATCTCTGTTTCTGCGACAGCTGTGTTGTTCTGAATGCATTAATCGACCCGTTCTTCAATCCAGACGACTTCATCCAGTTCGAAAACAGCACCCATCTCCTCCCACAATTCTCTACCACAGACCCTTTACTCAATTTCCCACCTGAAATCTTCCCGGCTGATGAATTTGAATTCAATTACTGCCCAAAACGAATTAAGAGCAATAGCGACTTCCAATCACCGGATTTCACGTTCGGTTCGTCGATGGGGAGTTGGTATTCCTCACCTGAGTTCTCGTCGGAGTTCATACTCTCTCCGGCCGAGTTTCAAATTCCAGTGATGGGTTTTCCCAATGGGTTTGATGGTTCGAAGAAATCGATCGGAACATCAGTGTCGGCGCAGAGTGTAGCCGCACGACAGAGGAGGAAGAAGATCAGTGAAAAGACTCAAGAGCTTGGGAAGCTTATTCCCGGTGGGAATAAGTTAAATACAGCTGAGATGTTTCATGCAGCTTTCAAGTATGTGAAGTTCTTGCAAGCACAGGTTGGGATTCTTGAACTGATGGGGCCCACTCAGGTGAATCTTCTCATCCTCACCATCCATAGGAAACACTTGAATTGAGTAGAGTAAATATACAATTTTGTGATCCAAACCGTTCATTTGGTGGGTCCCGATTGAGGCAGAATTCCCCATCATTGGATTATCCCAAACGTTGTTGGGGCTACCACTTAATATGTACCGTTGGCTTCAATTGGCTAATTCCATCATTTGTATTTTGGGGTATATCCATTTTTGAAAATGCATATGTTTTATTTTAGCAGTTTCGTGATCTAAACCATTCATTTGGTGGGCCCAAAATTCTCCATCATCCATCTGTTTGGGCCACCATTAAATATGGACCATTGGATTCAATTGGCCATTTCCATGACTTTGTATTTTTGGATTTTCTCATTTTCTCATTTTCTCATTTTTGTTATTTATTCTATAGTTGTAGATTCTCATCTTTTATTTTAATTGTTGCTAACATGCGCCTGGTGCGTAGATGCAGGAATCTAAGGTAGCAACACATGTGGAAGGGCTCAATATCCTCCTATCATCTCCAAGAATCCAGGAGAAGCTATATGAGGAAGAGAAATGCATGGTCCCAAAAGGACTAGTTCAAGCACTTGCAAAAGATCAAGAGATTCAATCAAGACCGTCCATTTCAAGGGAACTTGATCTCTTGGTCCAATCAATGGGATGTTGATTCAGCTAATTCAAGGCAATCCAAGAGTTGGAATTTTTATTTATTTTATTTTTTTTAAGAGTTTTTTCTCCTTTGTATATATTAATCTTCCACTTTTTTTTTTTTTTTACTTTGTTGTTGTAATCCTTTTCTTGTAAATATGTATTTTTTCAAGAAATGGATTTTCTATTTTTCATTTTCTTTAATTTAGCATTTATTCAAGAATATGTCATGTGGGGCCCAAATGGACCACCTATGATCACCATCAGCCGTTGGATGTGACAGATCCACCATTGATTGCATATCAGCCTTTTATCACCCTAATCAAATGATCACAGCCATTCAAATAATGGGGTGAAAATGGACAGTAAATTTTTTTTTACTTCTACTGTCTTTACGAATGAAGCTAGTTGTATGGCTGCGTATCCAATCCAGATTCCTCTATCCAAGTATCCGCTAATCATTTGTGGGCCCACCTGAGTTCCACCTTGTGAACACTGAAAATTGGTGCTCCTGAATCTATAACCGTACACTCGGATCCATGTACAGCATCTAGGCCATTCATCCGGTAATCTGCAAGATTTAAACCTACTGTACTATAGGAACCATCCTCAAAAGATTTTAACCGTTCATTTCATGGGGCCTGATTGCTAATAGAATTCATCACAAAGACATTACCTATTGGCTGATCTCTGGCCCTAATGGGCCGAAACTGGACATCTAACCTGTTAAAACCAACGGTTGACATTAATTGAGTTGTGGGCCCCACTGCATTAACGATTTGTACGTTGGGCTCCATAATTTCGTTGTAGTCTTTCGAACTAAAACACTTGCCCGTTTTACCTTGTAGAAATGATATTTACACCCTTCTTTTTTGATACACACCCTTTTTCTACTTTTAGCTGTAAAATAATACACAAAGAAGTCTATTCCAATACAAAAAGTAAAAAAAGATTTCTAAAGCCACAGCTCTGGTAGGACGCTTACGTTATCTTTCCTTAGTCATCTGATACTCTGGCATCGTATGATGCTTGATACTCAGGCACTATACGTGCCATATATTAACTCAGATCAAGCTGTCTAAATTGTAGATCCCACTGTAACTAAGTCATAATCCTAAAATCAGATTGGTTAAACAATCCTAATCTCTTTTCTTGGATAGTTTTAATTTCATCCATCCAATAAATGTCCACCAATCTGATATTATGCGGTCAAATAAGTATAATTTTGGGTTTATGCAAGATGTATACTTATACACGTAATCTGTACAGTTAACTTTAGATTTACATATATGCAAGGTGTCAGTGCCTGAATATCATCCATGCTGTTTTCCTGGGTATCAGAGTTTAGTTATTCGATACTCTGTCGGAGTACCACACTTGATACTCAGGCACTGAGTAGTTAATAATAGTTATACACGTGGCGCATATTAACTCAAATTGAACCGATTAGATTGTGAAAGGAACTGTTGCAAAATCACAATCGAAAAATCGGATAGGTTAAACACTTGTAATTTCTGATTCGTGGACAGCTTTGTTTTTTTTTAAAAAAAAAAAGTGGACCGTCCGATTTTTTTCATCTTAACCATTCAATTAAATTTCCAACAATCTGATAATCGGATGGTCAGATGAAAGCAGTTATCGGTTTGTGATACATGTAACCTGGGGCCCATAATCTGGACATTTTAATTTGAATGCCTTACATATCACGTATGCAATTTCTACGTAAATTCCAAGGACCTGGGTATCATGCATCTGACAGAGTATCATTTTCTCTCGTAGACGGACGTGCCAAAATGGTATGTGTGCGTCAACGAAGATTTTCATGCAGCGGGTCCCACGGTGTCGATGCCCTGATAGTGGGCCATCTTGAATCTTGATCTTGTGTGTGAGAGAAATTACACAATGGACAACCTGGTAGACGGCTTGGATGTATCGATGATTCACATCCAACATGCATTTGGGCACACATTACATGGGAAGAATCCTGACCGTAGATCAATAGGGAAACCAAAACGTACAACAAATTAACAAAGGTCCACATTCAATGGTCCACATCCAAAGCATTGATTAGATGCCTTGGATCCCATCCATGGTATGTCCCAGATCAACAACCTAGTGTCCACTTAGCGCAGACTCCATCATCATAATAAGATAAATCCCAACTTCCACCGTCCACGTGGCAGCGTAACATTGAAGGACCATGATCAGAAATTCACTCCAAATGGATGATCCGTCACATCCAATCAGTGTCCTCCAAATGGATGGAACGGATAGGATTGGTCTATTGGTATTATATTCGAATCATAGTCAATCCAACGCAGACCCAACCAGATAGACGGTTCCGATCCACCATCTTCCACGCCACGTGTACGGCGGATGGGTGGCTATATCGTATTTTCATAGAGACGATTCTACCATATCATTTCCAACGTTTTGTATAATCACCTTTTCCGGAGCGAGAGAATCGGCTAACCGTAACTAATCCTCTCTTAATTAACTAACCGTTAGAAAATATGGGAATAAGTGGAGTAAAATAATACTCAGGCGCGTGGGGCATTTGATATGCAGGTACTCAGAAACTGTACACGTGGCACTAATCAACTCAACTTAAATCGTCTAAATTGTGTAACATACTGTTGTTAAACCACACACCCAAAATCAGATTGGTTGAACTGTCGTACGCTTTTATTCGTGGACACTTGTTTCTTGAAATAGGAACCATTAGTTTCATGTTTAACCGTCCAATAAATGTCCATCAATCCGATATTCACGTAATCAAATAATTTTGATTTTTGGTTCAAGATACATCTAAATTGGTAGCCACATTTTGGACGGTTTAATTTGAGTTATATCTATGCCACGTATGCAATTTCTAGATGCCCGCGTATCATCCATCACACTCCGCCGGAGTATTTATGTTTTTTAACAAATATGACTAAGTCCTGAGTTGCCACGTTTGCCACGTGTCCCCTTTTCGGCTGCACGCATGCCGATGATGTGCGGTTTTTAGGTGGGCCACACCATGACCCTGAAACTGAAGCAAGGATATGGTGCATGCATTAAGAAATAAAATATGGTAGAGCCATCTCTCCTATGTACACGTGTCATGGGAATTTACCAATCTGAACCGTCTATCATGTCGCCCTCATCCCTGATGTAGATGGAGAATGTTTCAGAATTGCACCAAATGATCTTGGCCATCCAATCAATGTCCTTCAACCCGACTAAATAAAGCAATCTAGTCAGCGATTAAACTGAGGAAAGTAAGGATGGCCTGATTGGTTTGAATTGTGAAGAGTGGTCCATCCATGATAGGCCCCACTAGATGGACGGCCTCGATTCATAAGTTTCAAGATATTTCTATTGTAGAGGGAGGGCAAATGCACCTTGATCTCCACCGTACATTTAGAGTAATTAATCAGACTAAGGCATCTATCCAATCAGCAGACTGCAGATGGATGGCTACAAAAAAGTTGACCCAGTAAAGGAACAGTCCAGATTCTGCAAGTAAAGATTGAAACAATCTAACGGTTATTGTCGTTCGATCCCCTGCAAATTTGAGCTTTAGCCCATCCACTTAGTGTCCCACCATATCAACTGCCCAGTTGGCTCAATGGCCGCCAGATTAACAGCCCTGATGCATCTACGGTGGCCCACCATGATGTTTATACAATATCCAATCCGTCCATCATGCGCGCCCCCTCATGTTATTATGAATCCAAATATAAAGTTGATCAAAACTCAGATGGACCACACCACTTATTATCATGCATAAACCATATAAATTCAAGTTGTGTGACCTACCTGAGCTTTTTAATATCCCAAATTTTAGGGTGTCCGTTCATCTTGGCTGGGTGCATATTCTGAATGGACTGGATGGCATATGAAAAACAACGTGGGTCCCATCCACGTACCAGGTTTTTGTCATGATATGGGGCGTACACGTTCCTTGTACTTGATATCTAAGCCGCAGGCGGAGTAATACTTGCCAGATCTTGACGGTTCATCTGGGGTCCCTCCATGGATTGGCCATGGTCTACAATCACACCGATAGGATAATATCCATCCAAGGTCAGAGTCGTTGGGTCATGGGCTGCCCGGCCCATTGTCACCCTTAACCATCCACACTGGGGCCCATTATATCAATGGTTTAGATCACATGTCCTGTTGACGAGAGATCACAGCTAAAATATTATATGTCCTTAGGGAGATATGTGTAGCCCTCTGTGGGGCCTACAATTTGAACATCCTGACTGTTGATCTATTGGAATACACTCCCAGTTGTTATCCAACGGTTGAAGAGTTTTGGTCCAACACCAGATATTTTCTGGCTGTGAGTCATTCAACGCAGGGACCTTCAGATCAATGGTCTTGATTACAAAACCAAGAAACCTACGTTTAAAATTTCCGGCCCCCAGTATTTTCTTTTTACAAACGCACCCCACACCGCCTGAAACGCAGCATATAAAGCCTGATACTCTGACAGCATATAAAGCCTGATACGCAGGCACTGAGAAATTATGCATGTGGCATACATCAATTCATGAACTGACTAGATTATATTATCTTATCTACTATTTTTAAGTTAAGAGTCCCAAATAAAATTGGCTGAGAAATCCTAACCTCATGGACACTTGAGATTTCTATCTCTTTCATTTTTGGTACCACCCCATAAAATGTTCCGTAAAAACCGACGTACGGCATGGATATACAACAAGCATATCAAGGTGGGCCCCACTGTTATGGCAACACGCATTAAAGTATTACCCGTGTAACACATAATCCACTCTCCACTCATCTCGGAGGGCCGTTAGCTGCACCTTCTCTCTCTTAAGTCGGTTATTTCCTTCTACACAAGACATCTTACACTCCAAAATCTACCTTGCCTTGACCAGTATCTTTCGAGTCTTTCCCTACGCAGGTAACTATAGACATGGGTCATTTTCTTTTTGTTAGTTTTATAGTTTTTATTTTTATTTTTTGTTGTCGTTGGAATGATTTTCATGTTGGGAACTAGTATTTTGATAGTTAAAACAGTTAGATTTCACTAAAAGAAGAAACATAGCAAAATACTCTGTTTTCTACTTGGAAGATTTCTAACTTTCTTGTTTCTTTGGGTTTCTCAGATTCTAATCTTCTCATGACGTTGAGCTACTGTTTGAACTTGGCTGCATTTCAGAATCGAAATCCAGAAATGGCTACTCTTCTACACTCAGACGCATCGAGAGATCTCTGTTTCTGCGATAGCTGTGTTGTTCTGAATGCATTAATCGACCCGTTCTTCAATCCAGACGACTTCATCCAGTTCGAAAACAACACCCATCTCCTCCCACAGTTCTCTACCACAGACCCTTTACTCAATTTCCCGCCTGAAATCTTCCCGCCTAATGAATTTGAATTCAACTACTGCCCAAAACGAATTAAGAATGATAACGACTTCCAATCAACGGATTTCACGTTCGGTTCGTCTCTGGGGAGTTGGCATTCCTCACCTGATTTCTCGTCGGAATTCATACTCTCTCCGGCCGAGTTTCAAATTCCAGTGATGGGTTTTCCTAATGGGTTCGATGGCTCGAAGAAACCGATTGGAACATCAGTGTCGGCGCAGAGTGTCGCCGCACGGCAGAGGAGGAAGAAGATCAGTGAGAAGACTCAAGAGCTTGGGAAGATTATTCCTGGAGGGAATAAGTTAAATACAGCTGAGATGCTTCATGCAGCTTTCAAGTATGTGAAGTTCTTACAAGCACAGGTTGGGATTCTTGAACTGATGGGCCCCACTCAGGTGAATCTTCTCATCCTCACCATCCATAGGAAACACTTGAACTGAGTAGGTATAAATATATAAATTTGTGATCCAAACAGCTCATTTGGTGGGCCCTGATTGAGGTAGAATTCCCCATCATTGGATTATCCCAAACATCTGTTGGGGGCTACCACTTAATATGGACCGTTGGCTTCAATTGGCCAATTCCATCGTTTGTAATTTTGGGTATTCCTATTTTTGAAAATGCAGATGTTTTATTTTAGCAGTTTTGTGATCCCAGCCATTCATTTGGCGGGCCCAAAAATCTCCATCATCCATCTGTTTGGCCCACCATTAAATATGAACCATTGGCTTCAATTGGCCATTTCCATGACTTTATATTTTTTTGGTCTTCCCATTTTTGTTATTTAGATTCTATCTTTTATTTTAGCTATTGCTAACATGCGCCTGGTGTGTAGATGCAGGAATCTAAGGCAGCACCACGTATGGAAGGGTTACATATCCTCCTATCATCTCCAAGAATCCAGGAGAAGCTTTATGAAGAAGAGAAATGCATGGTCCCAAAAGGACTAGTTGAAGCACTTGCAAAAGATCAAGAGATTCAATCAAGACCCTCCGTTTCCAGGGATCTTGATCTCTGGGTCCAATCAATGAGATGATGAGTCAGCTAATTCAAGTCAATCCAAGAGTTGGATTTTTTATTTTTTATTTTAGAGTTTTTTTCTCCTTTGTATATATTAATGTTCCACCTTTTTTTACTTTGTTGTTGTAATCTTTTTCTTGTAAATATGTATTTTTTTCAAGAAATGGATTTACTATTTTTCATTTTCTTTAATTTAGCATTTATTTAAGAAGATGTCATGTGGGGCCCCAATGGACAACCTATGATCACCATGAGCCGTTGGATGTGACAGATCCAGCATTGATTGCGGCCCAGCCCCTTATCACCCTTATCAAATGATCACAGCCATTCAAAGAATGGGATGAAAATGGACAGTAAAACAAATTTTACTTCTACTGTCTTGACAAATGAAGCTAGTTGTATGGCTGCGTATCCAATCCAGATTCCTCTATCCAAGTATCTGCTAATCATTTGTGGGCCACATGAGTTCCACCTCGTGAACACTGAAAATTGGTGCTCCTGAATCTATAACCGTACACTCGGATCCATGTACAGCATCTAGGCCATTCATCCGGTAATCTGCAAGATTTAAACCTACTGTATTATAGGGACCATCCTCAAAAGATTTTAACCGTTCATTTCATGGGGCCTGATTGCTAATAGAATTCATCACAAAGATATACCTATTGGGTGATCTCTGGCCCCAGTGGGCCGAAACTGGACATCTAACCTGTTAAAACCAACGGTTGACATTAATTGAGTTGTGGGCCCCACTGCATTAACGATTTGAATCACTCCAGGCAAACTCGTGCGTTTTACATTGTAGAAATGATATTTACACCCTTCTTTTTTGATATACACACCCTTTTTTCTACTTCTAGGTATCAAATAATACACAAAGAAGCCTTTTTTAATACGAAAAGTAAAAAAAGAAAGTACATATGCAAATGATTTCTCAAGCCACAGCTCCGGGTAGGACGCTTACGTTATCTTTCGAAGAAATTGACCATTGTAAACGCTACCTTTTTCAAAAGTAAACCATTATGTACGGTTATAATTCGTAGCTAAATACCTTTGTATTCACTGCGTCTAAATACCTATAGCTACGGTTATAATTCGTAGCTATAGGTACCAAGGGCATTTTCATAGGCAAATAGTGTGTCCGTACAGAATGGTTTCGTTTGGAAAAGTAAAGTTTGAGAGTGTTTTGAAAAGACGCTGGATAAAAGGTGGTTTACAGTGGTCAATTTCTCTTATCTTTCGTGAATCATCTGATTGATACTTTGGCATTAGATGATGCTTGATACGCAGGCACTATAAGTGCCATATATTAACTCAGATCAAACCGTTTAAATTGTAGACCACACTGTAACTACGTCATAATCCTAAAATCAGATTGGTTAAACAATTCTAATCTCTTTTCTTGGATAGTTTTAAATTCATCCGTCCAATAAATGTCCAAAAATCCGATATTATATGCTCAAATAGGTATAATTTTGGGTTTATGAAAAATGTATACTTATACACGTAATCTGTACAGTTAAATTTTGATTTACATATATGCAATGTGCACAATTTCTCAGCGCCTGAATATCATCCATCGCTGTTTTCCCGAGTATCAGAGTTTAGTTATTTGATACTCTGTCAGAGTACGACACTTGATACTCAGGCACTGAGTAGTTATACACGTGGCGCACGTCAACTCAAATCGAACCAGTTAGATTGTGAAAGGAACTGTTGCAAAGTCACTATTAAAAAATCGGATAGGTTAAACACTTGTAATTTCTGATTCGCGGACAGCTCTTTTTTTAAGTGGCTGTCCGATTTTTTTCATTTTAACCATTCAATTAAATTTCCCCGTAATCTGGACATCTTAATTTGAATTCCTTACATGCCACGTGTGCAATTTCTACGTAAATTCCAAGGACCTTCGTATCATGCATCTGACGGAGTATCATTTTCTCTCGTAGACAGACGGAAGCGGATTGGCTGGTGTAGCACACAAGCTAAATAGCTGCTGTAGGTAAGTGTCGAGCGAAGACGAGCACTGACGCTCCACGAGCTCCGAGCTATACCAACGGTTCAAAGGAAATCAAAGTTACATGGGCCCACATTGATGTATTTATTATATTTACACCGTTCATCTATTTTTAGTCCAAAAAATGAATTATATCCAAAGATCAACTGGACCACACCAAAAATAGCTGCGGAGATAATGATTTTCACCGTTAAAAAATTCGTAGGGCCCACTATAACGTTTATTTTCCATCCAATATGTTCTTAAGGTCACAAAGGCTTGAATTAAGAGGGAAAAAAAGCAAAAATTCCATATTGATCCAAAACTTCTGTGACCCCAAAAAAGATTTCAATGGTAGACGTTCAATACCTTACAGCTTTTTAAGTGTGGTCCACTTGATATATCTCTTTTATTTTACGTGTCAAGCCTTTAAAACGAACTCGTTAAATGGACGGACGGTTTGGATATAACACATACCTCATGATCAGATCCATAGAACTTGCTGACGTAAATACAGCAGCTATACCGCTGATGTGAGGTACACCAGCCAATCAGCTGATGTGAGGTACACCTAAGTTTTCAGACGGTATGTGTGCTTCAATGAAGATTTTCATGTGGCGGGTCCCACGGTGTCGATGCCCTGATAGTGGGCCATCTTGAATCTTGATCTTATGTCAGAGAATTTACACAATGGACCACCTGGTAGACGGCTTGGATGTATCGATGAGTCGCCTCCCGCATGCATTTGGGCACACATTACATGAGAAGAATCCTAACCGTAGATCAATAGGGAAACCAAAACGTACAAAATAAAGAGGTCCACATTCAATGGTCCACATCCAAAGCGTTCATTGGATGCTTTGGATCCCATCCATGGTATGTCCCAGATCAACAACCAAGTTTCCACGTGGCAGCATAACATTGAAGGACCATGTTTAGAATTTCACTCCAAATGGATGGTCCGTCACATCCAATCAGTGTCCTCCAAATGGATGGGATGGATATGATTAGTCTATTGGTATTATATTTGAATCGTAGTCAATCCAATGCAGACCCAACCAGATAGACGGTTCCGATCCACCATCTTCCATGCCACGTGTACGGTGTATGGGTAGCTATATCGTATTTTCATAGAGATGATTCTACCATATCATTTCCAACGTTTTGGATAATCACTAGGGCGAGAGAATCGGCTAACCGTAACTAATCCTCTCTTAATTAACTAACCGTTAGAAAATATGGGAATAAGTGGAGTAAAATAATACTCAGGCGCTTGGGGCATTTGATACGCAGGTACTCAGAAACTGTATACGTGGCAATCGTCTAAATTGTGTAACATACTGTTGTTAAATCACACTCCCAAAATCAGATTGGTTGAACTGTCGTAAGATCTGATTCGTGGACACTTGTTTCTTGAAATAGGAACCATTAGTTTCAGGTTTAACCGTCCAATATATGTCCATCAATCCGATATTTACATAATCAAATAATTTTCATTTTTGGTTCAAGGTACATCTAACCTGGTAGCCACATTTTGGACGGTTTAATTTGAATTATCTCGATGCCACGTATGCAATTTCTAGGTGCCCACGTATCATCCATCACACTCCGCCAGAGTATTTAAGTTTTTTAACAAATATGACTAAGTCCTGTGTTGCCACGTGTCTCCTCTTCGACTGCACGCATGCCGATGATGTGCGGTTTTTAGGTGGGCCACACCATGACCCTGAAACTGAAGCAAGGATATGGTGCATGCATTAAGAATTAAAATATGGTAGAGCCATCTCTCCTATGTACACGTGTCATGGGAATTTACCAATCTGAACCGTCTATCATGTCGCCCTCATCCCTGATGTAGATGGAGAATGTTTCAGAATTGCACCAAATGATCTTGGCCATCCAATCAATGTCTTTCAACCCGACTGAAGAAAGCAATCTAGTCAGCGATTAAACTGAGGAAAGTAAGGATGGCCTGATAGGTTTGGATTGTGAAGAGTGGTCCATTCATGATAGGCCCCACTAGATGGACGGCCTCGATTCATAAGTTTCAAGATGTTTCTATCGTAGAGGGAGGGCAAATGCACCTTGATCTCTACCGTACGTTTAGAGTAATTAATCAGACTAACGTATCTATCCAATCAGCAGACTGCAGATGGATGGCTACAAAAAAGTTGACCCAGTAAAAGAACGGTCCAGATTCTGTAAGTAAAGATTGCAACAATCTAACGGTTGTTGTCCTTCGATCCCCTGCAAATTTGAGCTCTAGCCCATCCACTTGGTATCCCACCATATCAACCGCCCAGTTGGCTCTTAACAGCCCTGATGCATCTACGGTGGCCCACCATGATGTTTATACAATATCCAATCCGTCCATCATGCTCAACCCCTCATTTTATTCATCGAGTCCAAATATCAAGCTGATCCAAAACTCGTATGGACCACACTTTTTATCATCATACATGAAACCTAAAAATTCAAGTAGTGTGACCTACCCGAATTTTTTGATATCCTGATTTTTAGCGTGTCCGTTCATCTTGACGGGTTGCATCTTCTGAATGGACTGGATGGCATATTAAAAACAACGTGGGTCCCATCCACGTACCAGGTTGCTGGCATGACATGGTGCCTACAGTTTCCTTGCACTAGATTATCTAAGCCGCAGGCGGAGTAATATTTGCTAGATCTGGACGGTTCATCTTGGGTCCCTCCATGGATTGGCCATGGTCTACAATCACACCGATAGGATAATATCCATCCAATGTGGACCGCACATTTATATCTACTGCCAATATATACATGTGACTATGATGAAGTACTATGCGTTAATGCTCAAACCAAGAGTCTGCTTGATACACTGTCATATTCAGTTTGTACGAGTGAGTCCATGGTCTAGTGATCCGTACTATTCATATGATGCCCCCACTCAGGATGGCTCGAACCAAAGCCAGGTCAGAGTCTTTGGGTCATGGGCTACCCAGCCCATAGTCATCCTTAACTAGAGGAGGGCATGGAGTCGAGTCGGACTGAGTTATATCCAACTCGACTTGATCTGGTTTTGCCAACTCCCTGATCCGAACTCGTCTCGACTCGGGATCGAGTCCATCAAGCCTGACTCGATCCGATCCGAATCTTGGCTGGGTTGACCTGAACTGAGTCCAACTTGGTCAGAGAAACCGAGTCGGATCGAGTTGGGTATGATTCAGATCAGGCCACGAGCGAGGTTAAGCCAGTTGGTCCAGTAGTGAGGTCGAGCCAAGGCGGGCCACCAAGTCGAGCTATGGCGGGCCACGAACGTCACCAGCGAGGTTGAGCTAGGGCGAGGCACCATGCCCTAAAATGATTTCTCTCCAAATGGATAGATGGTGTGGATACAATGTAACACTCCAAGTTTTCAGGGGCCATGTAGGAACTCAGCTCCCGAATTCCCAGGTGTCACGGGTGCCCTAATGGACTTAACATTTTAATTATATTTGGATGATCTTATAATCAATGAAGAGTTTAGCAAGGCATGAAGTATAAGTAAGTCATAATGCAGTATCAAGTGCCACTAAATATAAAAATGATCCAAACTACAAATCCAAAATCATCTAAATAGGGAACTAGTCCCACCCATACATGACCCAAAGTGACTACAACCCTGACCCATACATGACCCAAAGTGACTACAACCCTGACCCATACATTTAGTGGGCCACTAGTTCTAAAACTATAGAATAATATCCGTCTTACTAGGCTTAACGTCCATCGCGGGAGTCAGACCTGGATAGTGTCTAGGACCACTCAACTTGAGCCAAGGGACGTGTAACGCCCCGGAAAATCAGGGGTCGTGCATAGACACAACTCCCGAGTTCCCGAGTGTCACTTATTATGCATTTATGGTTTTTACGATTAGTCAAGTTTAACTGCATAATTTGGAATTTCCTGAGCATGAAGCACAATCGCACCATTCTACTGAAATGAAGGTTATAACACATATATACAGGTCAAAAAAAATAATAAAGGGTCGCCTAAGGCGTTGCCCAACAGAACAACAAAAGAATGCTATGTCTAAAAATAGTAAAGTTGAGCCCGTGGCTCAGCAAATCCAAATTCGGCCCGATCAAGCCGATGGAGAGCCGCCCATCACCCAGTAGTAGGAGAGTCCGTCCTCCTCGTCCAAGCTCGCCTCGCCAGGGGCTCCTCATGCTCGAATGGGTCACGTTGGTGTTTTAAAACACCGTCCCAGTGGGAGTGAGTGATCAACTCGGTGTGAACTATTGATCTCAAGTTATCACAAACATCGCTTATATTACGATTTAATGAAAAACAATCATTCACAAATCACTAAACTAATCTTATTAATGTGCATGCATGATGGATGAAATGATGCATGCCCTTGCCACAACTCTCCCTCAAGCGACTCCATCTTACAATCGCATATGACAACACTCCTCGAGCGACCTCGACTGCCGAGTCGCCACCCTAGCTAATGCGATGCAATGATATGTTAGCCAAGTTCTTAGTTAATTCCGTTCATCCAGCAGGTTTGGGAAACTGATTCACCCCACGTATCAATGCCCTCAACTAGTTGCGGTGCCGAGACCCCTCAATGCGCGAGGCCAAGGCACCGCGATCCGTGATCCCGTCGGGTTCCTCATCCCCGACTCCAAGCACATGAGGAGTGCCAAAAGGAAGGGATCGCTCGCGGTCACTACGGGGAGGCGCGGTACCCAACGTAGGCCGACAGCTCGGACACAGTGTCCCATTCCACCATGCCCGGCTCACGAGGCAGTGGACCAATTACAATCCCAGGTATCGGTGGGCTACAATGGTTGTAAGGTGTTCTAGGTTCCATACATGGTGAGCAAGCGGGTTAACAAACAAGGTTGGTCGGATAGTAGGCTGGACCGCACGAGTCGGGCGAGAGTGAGACAGTGGCCTCGGGCACCGTGGGACCCATGTAGTCGAACTACGCCCACCCGAACACACCCGACCAAACTCATGGGTTTAGCCCGAGCATAGTCCTACCGATGGAACCGCTGCCTCTCTTCTCATGTTTCCGACCAACCCAAGGGTTCAAAGTTGATTCATAGCATGCTAACCATCAAGATTTTTGACTAGCATAAAAATGACATGTCCACATACATCACAGCCTACGAGTTAAATATTCCTAGCAAGCATACTACGTTATTAGGAGCAAGGTGCATGTGAGTGTGTGGGTTGGTGAGGAAGTTGAGCGCTTCCAACATTTCAAGGAATCAATGCACATGGAACAAACATCAAACACATCATAGGCAACAACATATGAGGAAATCACGCAACATGTGAGCATATAGTCATTCACAATATCTCAAACAAGTGAGGCACCAACAACATCGTAAGAAAGGGTAAGCAACATATAATTCCATACATCTCAACAAGCACCCAAATCCTAAGGTCTCTCTAGATTCTACATAAGCTTCACCCAAGCAAACAAAATCATTAAATTCATGATATAATTGGTGCTAGGCCACCTAAGATTAATAGTTCGCACCTATGGATTGTTGGAGACTTGAAAAACGACCTAGAGATGCCGAACCCTCTTGATCGTACCAACCCCTAAAGCAACATTTATATGTTAGAATCCTAAATAAATCCCTCCTCATCACAAGGGTTTCAACAAAAATGGGTGGTGGATCTTACCTAGATGATCAACGGAGTGAAAAGGGTGGTTGTAGATGAGGAATCCTCATTTGAGAAGATGTAGGGAGTTGTGGGGGTTTGATTTCCTTGGGCCCACCTTGCTCTTCTTTCTTCACTCTCCCTTCCTCCTTTCTTCTTTCTCTCTTTTCTCTCTTCTCTCTCTCCCCTTTCCTAGGGCAAATTCGTATGGGAGAGGGGTGCCCCAAAGAACCCTCTATTTATAATTCCAGATTTGGTGCAAATGGCCCTAAGCTTCCATAATTTCCTAAAATAGACTTATGGGACTCCCTATTGGTGTTGGGATGGCCCTAACACCCCTCTGGCCACCAAACTCGGCGTGTAGGTGCCTTATGGCCCGATTAGGGCCCATGCAAAAATTGGGGACGAACGGATGAGCGGATATATGATCTGAGCAAGCATTTCCGACCTTTAAGTGGCCCTTTGGGGGCCATTTTGATTGATGGGGCATTTCTGGTGGCCCTCTGGCCATGAAATTTATAGGGTTAGTGCTTCATGCCCTGATGAAGGGCCTTGCAAAATTTGGGAACAAACGGATGCGGGGTTTGGTCGTACGGGTCCGATTTACGATCAACGGTCACCGTGCCACGATCGGGCCCAGATTTGGTGGACGGGCGTAGAAAAATACATCAAACCTTGACCGTAAATTTGGAAGAAATCCGACTACCGGAACGCCCGAGTCTCGCTTTTTATCGGTGCGGATTTTAATCGGCATTGGTGGGCGCATTGGGCAAGCGCCGATGGTACTGGCGTCCACCGGGTCCACAAACCGTGATGGACCACAAGCCCAAGAGATCTATGATTTTCTAAGGTTTTAGATTTTTCTCGACCCTTTTCGTCATTGGGTGGCCCACACGGCTGTTGTTAAGTGTAACGGGCCATCTGGCTTGACGACCACGCTTGGTCCCATCATGGCCTGTTTAGTCTACTCTAATGAGCTAATCCTAGGTTAATTAACTCATGGTACCCCACCACAAGAGGTTTAACCGAACGACCTGCGGAGAATCCTACGTGGACGCCCCAGGACACTGTGCTGACGGACGAGATGTTTCATGATTAATCGAACTTGTACGGTTCTTTACTGGTATCACACGTGTATGGGAAAACATTAAGTGCTAATGGTCATTAAGTGATATTATATGTTAATTACTTAAAAAAAATCAATGATTTTTTGGAAATCCAAAACAGTGAAAATCCGGGGTGTTACAATCTACCCCCCTTAAAAACAATTTCGTCCCAGAAATTGCCTAAGGGTAGTAAGTAAAGGTTTCATCATTTCATTTGCCTAGGTTTTGTTGATTTCAAGTTCATATGCAAGGTAAGGTGTGTCACTATATATACTAGTTTGGCTCATTCTAGTCTACCCCCTTAAACTTCTTCTTCTTTTTTTTTTTTTTCTTTTTTTTCTTTTTTTTTTTTTTAAATTTTACCCTTGAGGGTTTACTAAAATTTATTTATTTACATATTTATTCTTAAAGATCCAGATTCATGGCGATGGTTTCCCTCTATCTAGAGTGAAATATTCATTTTCAATGTTAGACCAATACGGAGAGACGGTTGTGGTAGGCTCAAATCCGATACATCGATTGTTCGCCTGACCAGGGCAAATAACACGTTGTATCCCTTCCTAATCCTGATAGATCATGGTCTTCGCTTCGGTCAGCAAAGGAGTCCTTTGGTAATCACCCAGGATTGAGAATTTGGGTCAAGCCGCGAATGTTCGCAGCGTATACTTAAAATAATTCCGTAGTCGATCAATTTAAATGTTTAGGGAACAACCATCGTTGAACGTTTAAATCTCCTATTTATAAGGTTGTCCTTTGGGTCTTGGTCTATGAGAGTCCTCGTTTTAATTTATATCTAATTGGGGTTTAATAATTCTCTCAACATGCCTATGGACAATAACGATCATCCTAAAAAGTTTTTAAAGACTCAAATTTTTATTTTATTTTATTTTATTTTATTTTATTTTTTATATGAATTACCATTTCAATCCTATGGCTAGTGGGTTAATCGCAGACTATACTTTGGTTTCGTAAATTCCAAGAATGAATGAATAGTTGAAAGTTCTAGGGTATTCGGTGGTTTGGAGTGCTAATAACGCTAATAAGGACGCAAAGAAGGCAATTATTCGTATGAGCATTCACAAGACAATCGAAAAATTTCAAAACAATCCACACATTCATATTGAAGTCAAAATGCCATTAGTATGGCCGGTTACATGTTATAGCATGGATTACAAGCATCACTAAATACCGCAAACTTAAGAGAAACACTGACCTTTAATCAAAGCGGGAAGGGTTACAACTATCCTTCAACACATGAAAGAAATTCTAACTGACTCAACAATCTACTAATTGTCTCACATTACGTTAAGCTACTTATTCTTCCAGGTCGGATGCGGGTGGGGTGCTTCTTTCCCTTGAGGAAAGGATCACCGGAATGGCGAAGAAGGCGGCGACGGTTGTAAGGAAGACCATTTCCTTAGCTTAAGAAATGGAGGGTTGACAATGTAGGCGGATTGTTAGAGGAATGGCCTTAGGAGTAGCTTGAGAATGGCTTGAGGATGGGCCTAGGAAAGGGTTTAAGATGGGTGAGAAGAAAATGGATTGGAAGGAATGGGGTTTGGAAAGAATTTGAAAGCAAAATCGTGGAATATAAGGAGTTGGGAGATGGGTTTTCCTTAGAAGAGGATTGAGATCTTTCAAATGGTTGGGAGAGAAGTGTTGAAGGTGAGATTGTTGAGTGAGGTGAATTTAGAGATGAGTTTAAGAAAATGGATTTGAGGGATGGAAGTTAAGAAGTGATTAGGAATGAGTTGAAGAAATGAGGTTGAGAAACGTTTGGAAAGGGTTTGAGAGAATGAGGATTGAGATGGGTTAGAGTGAAGAAGAATATGGTTGTTGAGAATGTGTAAAAAAAAAAAAAGGAAACGGATTTAGGTTGGATTTGCGATAGGAGCTTGTGATGGATTTAGGTGAGTGGGTGGAGATGGATGTGGGAATGAGTTTGAGAATGGAAAAAGGAGAAAAAGGTTGATGTTGGGCTTTATAAATGAGTTTTGGTAAATGGATTTTGTGAATGGAAGTGGAAGTGAATGAGTGAATGGAGTGGGATTTTGAGGATGGGTGTTGATATGGGTTGGTTTTATAGAGGAGAAGAAAATGGGTTTGAAATGGGTTTTGTGGGTGAAATTTGGAGAAGGTTTGGCAAGGGATTTGAGAGTGAGGTGTGATGTTGGGTTATGGGGAAGGGTCAAGTAAGAGGGGTTGAAGGGAAAGGAAATATGAAGAAGAAGAATGTGGGTTTGGGGATTGGGTTTTGAGATTGGGAGAGAGAGAGTTTTCTCTTGGGTTTAGAAGGGATGGTGGAGGTAATGGGAGTAGTAGAGATAGGTCTTATGGACTCTAGATAGTCTTAAATAGCAAGGGAAATGGGCCCCACTCGTGTGTGCATTAAAAGGGAGGAGGAGACCTATCTCGTAACGTTCCTTATACTTTTAATAACTAGATTATTTTTAAAATTTTTATAATGATTTATCATCAAGTTTTAAGTCATCCTACCAATTTTTATATCATTTGGAGTTGTAAATAAATTATAAAAATTCTAGAAGTAAACACCGTCTTAAACTAATGATTTTTAGATAGTTGTCAATTCATTCCAAACTTAACTATATTAAAATTTTTATTTTATTTTTATTTTATTTTTATATTAAACTAGACTTGTTAAGCTTCAATCTGTCTTTTGAATCACCTAAATCGGAGTTATAACGAAGGAGATATGAGTTTTTGAAGTTGGGCTGAAAAATGCAGAAAACGGGCCGCCCGACCCGCTGTGGCCCGCCCGGCCCGCTGTCCGGCGTAGGCTACGCCGCTGCCGGCGTGGGCACGCCGGCCCTCTGGCCGACCGGCGTAGGCAACGCCACTCCAGGCGTAGGCTACACCGCTCCCCTGGCTTCACTTCTTTGTTTTGCAATTTCCCGGGCGCCTGTAAGGCCTCCGGAAAAGTACCATATATGAATTTGGGGTAGGAGAAGCTGATCTACGCAATGAGCTTACTAGTTTCACAAGATTCCCCTCAGTTAGTGTCCAAAACCAGGTTTTATTCCAATTTCACTATTTTTCGGTAAATTTTCATTCACTCACAACTCTTTATCCCCAAATGGGTCTAATCTATCAAATTTGGCATGATATTCACTCATTTGGTCTAGGACAATGCCTTTGACTGTCTAATCCTTCAGTTTCAGTTCTACATTTTCTCTATTTCCGATAAAATTTCATTCGTCCCTACTTAATGTCCCCGAATGGGTTTGAACTATCATGTTCAGCCCGATATTAGTTCATTTGGACTTGGGCGATGATTTCGACCATCAACTTTTCGATTTTTTAGCTCGATCCTAATAATGTACTGGGGAAATTAAAGAACGGAGTGATGATAGGTGAAGGTTTTAAGGAGATAGGTTAAAAAGAGGAATTTAGACTTAGGCTTGTTTGGCTAGTGGCATTAAACTGTACCAAATGGAATTTCAATATTAATCCCAACTCAAAATTGAAAATGGCGTGTCTGGAATGAGTGGGGGATGTGGTTCAAAATTAATTTCCTAGGCTTGTTAGAGGAGTCTTGTGTTGGGAGGTGTAATGCGGGATTTTCAAATCCCTTGACGAAGAATTTCTAAGTATAATTTGGAAGGAAACCCGGGATTCATCCTTAATTGAATACATGTCAACAGGGCATCATGGAACATGGGATGCTCCCATCCCAGTGACAATACCTTACCCACATTTATCGCTACTCTAAAATTTATTTCACCCTAATCCCACCTATTTCAGTTGGCCCACAGTCCCTTAGGGATTAGGTGGACTGGAATAGTTAAATTTTCTACTTAGTTGAATTGAGTCTTACCGCCAAGTTCCCAAATTCTTGTCCGAGGACGGGCCGAGGCACTGTAGGACTCTCGAATCCCTTTCTAGCGTCACTATTACTCTCACTACCCAACTCTAACACTTTGAAAGTCTCACCTTCCATTTAAGAGTGTCAACTTAGGAATGGGGGTGGTTCCTAGCATTTTCGTGTTTTCCATTGCGTTTCCTGTCAAGTCAGCGGACGCGTCAGTGAGTTCATGACCCATGGCCCAAGGGATTCCAAACTATTGCTTTGATACCATCTGTAACGCCCCGGAAAATCAGGGGTCGTACATAGACACAACTCCCGAGTTCCCGAGTGTCACTTATTATGCATTTATGGTTTTTATGATTAGTCAAGTTTAACTGCATAATTTGGAATTTCCTGAGCATGAAGCACAATCGCACCATTCTACTGAAATGAAGGTTATAACACATATATACAGGTCAAAAAAAATAATAAAGGGTCGCCTAAGGCATTGCCCAACAGAACAACAAAAGAATGCTATGTCTAAAAATAGTAAAGTTGAGCCCGTGGCTCAGCAAATCCAAATTCGGCCCGATCAAGCCGATGGAGAGCCGCCCATCAGCTGCAAGTAGGAGAGTCCGTCCTCCTCGTCCAAGCTCGCCTCGCCAGGCTCCTCATGCCTGAATGGGTCTGGTTGGTGTTTTAAAACACCGTCCCAGAGTGGGAGTGAGTGATCAACTCAGTGTGAACTATTGATCTCAAGTTATCACAAACATCAGTTATATTACAGATTTAATGAAAAACAATCATTCACAGTCACTAAACTAATCTTATTAATGTGCATGCATGATGGATGAAATGATGCATGCCCTTGCCACAACTCTCCCTCAAGCGACTCCATCTTACAATCGCATATGACAACACTCCCTCAGAGCGACCTCGACTGCCGAGTCGCCACCCTAGCTAATGCGATGCAATGATATGTTAGCCAAGTTCTTAGTTAATTCCGTTCATCCAGCAGGTTTGGGAAACTGATTCACCCCACGTATCAATGCCCTCAACTAGTTGCGGTGCCGAGACCCCTCAATGCGCGAGGCCAAGGCACCGCGATCCGTGATCCCATCGGGTTCCTCATCCCCGACTCCAAGCACATGAGGAGTGCCAAAAGGAAGGGATCGCTCGCGGTCACTACGGGGAGGCGCGGTACCCCAGCGTAGGCCGACAGCTCGGACACAGTGTCCCATTCCACCATGCCCGGCTCACGAGGCTGTGGACCAATTACAATCTAGGTATCAGTGGGCTACAATGGTTGTAAGGTGTTCTAGGTTCCATACATAGGTGAGCAAGCAGGGTTAACAAACAAGGTTGGTCAGATAGTAGGCTAGACCGCACGAGTCAGGCGAGAGTGAGACGAGTGGCCTCGGGCACCAGGGACCCATGTAGTCGAACTACAGCCACCCGAACACACCCGACCAAACTCATGGGTTTAGCCCGAGCATAGTCCTACCGATGGAACTGCCGTCTCTTCTCATGTTTCCGACCAACCCAAGGGTTCAAAGTTGATTCATAGCATGCTAACCATCAAGATTTTTGACTAGCATAAAAATGGCATGTCCACATACATCACAGCCTACGAGTCAAATATTCCTAGCAAGCATACTACGTTATTAGGAGCAAGGTGCATGTGAGTGTGTGGGTTGGTGAGGAAGTTGAGCGCTTCCAACATTTCAAGGAATCAATGCACATGGAACAAACATCAAACACATCATAGGCAACAACATATGAGGAAATCACGCAACATGTGAGCATATAGTCATTCACAATATCTCGAACAAGTGAGGCACCAACAACATCGTAAGAAAGGGTAAGCAACATATAATTCCATACATCTCAACAAGCACCCAAATCCTAAGGTCTCTCTAGATTCTACATAAGCTTCACCCAAGCAAACAAAATCATTAAATTCATGATATAATTGGTGCTAGGCCACCTAAGATTAATAGTCCGCACCTATGGATTGTTGGAGACTTGAAAAACGACCTAGAGATGCCGAACCCTGTCTTAGATCGGCCGAAACCCCTAAAGCAACATTTATATGTTAGAATCCTAAATAAATCCCTCCTCATCACAAGGGTTTCAACAAAAATGGGTGGTGGATCTTACCTAGATGATCAACGGAGTGAAAAGAGTGGTTGTAGATGAGGAATCCTCCTTTGAGAAGATGTAGGGAGTTGTGGGGGTTTGATTTCCTTGGGCCCACCTTGCTCTTCTTTCTTCACTCTCCCTTCCTCCTTTCTTCTTTCTCTCTTTTCTCTCTTCTCTCTCTCCCCTTTCCTAGGGCAAATTCGTATGGGAGAGGGGTGCCCCAAAGAACCCTCTATTTATAATTCCAGATTTGGTGCAAATGGCCCTAAGCTTCCATAATTTCCTAAAATAGACTTATGGGACTCCCTATTGGTGTTGGGATGGCCCTAACACCCCTCTGGCCACCAAACTCGGCGTGTAGGTGCCTTATGGCCCGATTAGGGCCCATGCAAAAATTGGGGACGAACGGATGAGCGGATATATGATCTGAGCAAGCATTTCCGACCTTTAAGTGGCCCTTTGGGGGCCATTTTGATTGATGGGGCATTTCTGGTGGCCCTCTGGCCATGAAATTTATAGGGTTAGTGCTTCATGCCCTGATGAAGGGCCTTGCAAAATTTGGGAACAAACGGATGCGGGGTTTGGTCGTACGGGTCCGATTTACGATCAACGGTCACCGTGCCACGATCGGGCCCCAGATTTGGTGGACGGGCGTAGAAAAATACATCAAACCTTGACCGTAAATTTGGAAGAAATCCGACGGCTGGAACGCCTGGAGTCTCAGTTTCTTTTATCAGTGCCAGATTTTAATCTGGCATTGGTGGGGCGCATTGGGCAAGCGCCAGATGGTACTTCTGGGTGTCCACTGGGTCCACAGTCCGCGATGGACCACAAGCCCAGTGAGATCTATGATTTTCTAAAGTTTTAGATTTTTCTGACCCTTTTCGGTCGCTGGGTGGCCCACACGGGCTGTTGTTAAGTGTAAACGGGCCATCTGGCTTGACAGCCCGCACTTGGTCCCATCATGGCCTGTTTAGTCTACTCTAATGAGCTAATCCTAGGTTAATTAACTCATGGTACCCCACCACAAGAGGTTTAACCGAACGGCCCTGCGGAGAATCCTACGTGGACGCCCCAGGACACTGTGCTGATCGGACGAGATGTTTCATGATTAATCGAACTTGTACGGTTCTTTACTGGTATCACACGTGTATGGGAAAACATTAAGTGCTAATGGTCATTAAGTGATATTATATGTTAATTACTTAAAAAAAATCAATGATTTTTTGGAAATCCAAAACAGTGAAAATCCGGGGTGTTACAGGACGAGTGCATGAGAAGTGCAAATACCCTAAAAGAAGAAATTGAAACTTAAGTGAATTGGGTCGTCCACTCTTATGCAAAGTTAAGAATTTCGGACTGTCGGTTTACAACCAAACTTCACACGTAGAGTAAGAATATTTCTATGCTCATATCCGTATAGTCGCGGCCCTGATCGACCATCGATGACCGTTGAATAGACTTCTAATCATATCTGTTGATCGACGCATTCAAATGACGGGCCGATCATATCCATATGTAGATCATCATTAGGATTAACTATCCTATGGTATATATTAATATGTACACCCCATAGTGGGCCCTAGAGGTTAGAAAAACCCTCCCATAGAGCTAGTATAGTATTTTACTTAAACAACATTAATGATTAGAAATCTAAACTATGTTGCTTAATTGAAGGAAAAATATACCATTCTTACTTCCGATTCTTGGCATGGGTGGATTTGGTGGAGGTTTTGTAGTAGCCACCGGTTTTGTTGAGGAAATACCAACCCTACAAGTATCAAGATTCTCCTCACTCACACAAACACTCTCTCCCTTATCTTTCTCTTCATTTTCTCTCCATATCTCTTTCTCTTTCTCTTCTCCTTCACCTAAGGTAGGGCATGAAATTCGTATGGGAGAAGAGGGTGCCCAAATGAGGCCCTTTTATAATGCCAGATTTGGTGTAAATGGCCACAAGGGTTGGGTTTTTACTATACTAGCCATATAGGAGAGTTTTTCTAACCTTCAGGGCCCATGATGGGGTGTACATATTGATATACACTGTATGATAGTTAGCCCTAATGATAATCTACGTATGGATATGATCGGCTTGCCATTTGGATGCGTCATTCGACAGATATGATTAGAAGTCTGTTCAATGGTCACCGATGGTCGATCGGGGTTGCAGCTATACGGATATGAGCATGAAAATATCCTTACTCTACGTGTGAAGTTTGGTTGTAAACCGACGGTCCGAAATTCTCAACTTTGCATTAGAGTGGACGACCCAATTCACTTAAGTTTTAGCTTCATCCTTAAGGGCTTGTTTGGCCGGGTAGATTGGATGGGATTGGATGGTATTAAAGTGGATTGCATGGATTTCAAGGTAATGATAGCTACGTCAGTGGATTGGTGCAAGATCTATGGGATTGCTATATCCGGTCTGTTTGGCACGCCTGGCCAATCCTGGGATTAAACCTTCCAATCCCTTTCAATCCCTCGAACCAAACACGTCCCAGGCTTGAAGGGATTAGGGTGGATTGGATGTGATTTAAAGGTAATGATGGTGATGTCAGTGGATTGTCTTAAGATCAATGGGATTTTTATATCCCGGGATCAGGATCCCGTGTTTGTTTGGCACGCCTGGCCAATCCCGGGATCTATCTTCCAATCCCTTCCAATCGCATCCAATCTACCCGGCCAAACAGGCCCTTAGGGTATTTGCACTTCTCATGCACTCATCCCCCAGCTCAAGTTGAGCGGTCCTGGACACTACCCAGGTCCGACTCCCGCGATGGACGTCGAGCCTAGTAAGACGAACATTATTCTATAGTTTTAGAACCAGTAGCCCACTAACGAGTGGTGTAGAGCTTGTTCAGAAAATCGGGGCATTTTTAGAATAAATTAGGTATTGAGATTTCTCGTAGGCAATGATTAGGGTTTTGATTAACTATGTTCATAATATAGCCTATTTATAACTAGTGAAAGTGGAGATTTGGTCATGATTACTCTAAACCGTCAGTTTTAGGCTAAAAGAGTAACGGGGTTGATTTAGTCTATTAGTCATGATCCGGGCCTTATCTGACTCAGCTTCGGTTAGATCTTTAATTTAGTTATGATTGTCTTAATTAGTTAACGATGGGTTGGTTAGATTTGGGCCATGTGAATAAATCATGGGTATGGTGCTCCGCCAGATCGTGAGGGCCGTAAGGGCGACTCTTGAGGGTCATAAGGGGTGACTCGCCAGATCGTAAGAGTTGATAGCGACCCTTTTTGGATTTAAGCGGCCATTCACTTGGTGGTCTAGGTAGGTCAGAAGTCTCTCAAGCTCAAGGCGGAGACGACTCAGCCCGCTAAAACCGAAATCAGAGTATGTCCTACCTTGGATCGGATTATGTCCTACCTTGGATCGGATTATCGACGTGCAATGCACGTGTCTGGGGTAACGTGTGCTACTTCAGTAACTTGACTCCTTGACATTGGGTCGTATTGCCTCCAATCTTCGAATTCCCAACTCTAAGTGATTTAGATCATTGCTTATGACCTAAGTCCTTTCTATACCCGAACCCTAGGCTAAGACTTCAGTGTTCAGATTAACCGGATGGCTTGGTCCTAGGCTCCTATAAGTGTCGCTAAGTTCGATTGCTCCCTCCTACGTTAGCGAATGCGTTATGGCGAGTTCATAATCTACAGCTCAATTTAATCTAAACCATTGCTTTGATACCATCTGTAACGCCCCAGGTTTTCAGGGGCCATGTAGGAACTCGGCTCCCAAATTCCCAGGTGCCACGGGTGCCCTAATGGGCTTAAGATTTTAATTACGTTTGGATGATCTCATAAACAATGGAGAGTTTAGCAAGATATGAAGCATAAGTAAGTCATAAAGCAGTATCAAGTGCTACTAAGTATAAAAATATATAAACCACAAATCCAAAGTCATCTAAATAGGAAACTAGTCTCACCCATACATGACCCAAAATGGCTAGAGCCCTGGCCCATACCCCGCGGTAGCCCAAACTCGGTCATGGGGTCGATTTGGTCTATTAGTCAAGATCCGGGCCTTATCTGACTTGGCTTCGGTTATATCTTTAATTTAGTTATGATTGTCTTGATTAGTTAGCGGTGGGTCGGTTAAATTTGGGCCCTATGTGAATAAATCATGGGGTTAAACTTGATGTTCAAGTGATCGGTTGGGTTCATTGGTTTTCTACGGTTGATCAGTCATATTTGTACGGTTCTTTATCGGTACCAGCCGCGTATAAGCTCACATCAAGTGTCAATGGTCTGTAAGTGATGACGTGGCTAGTTATTAAAAAAAAAATTTTAAGAATTTTTGCAAACCCAAAATAGCAAAAATTTGAGGTGTTACAACAACACATACATCACAGTGGGGCCCAAAGAACATGATGACGTCACTTGAGTAGCTAATCCGCATCCGTCCAGTGCCAGGGCAGGCCACAACCGAGGTCCCGATTTTAGCCGAACCACTGGCGGCCTGCACTCGAGCTCCCGAGTCAGGCCAGACCACCAATGGCCTGCACCCAAGGTCCTGAGCTAGGGCAGGCCACTAGCAGCTTGCACCTGAGATCCCGAGTCTGAAAAAATACAGGAAAAAAAAACTTAAAAAATAAACATACCTGATGAATAAATACGGATGACCAGTAAAGATTAGGTGTTGGGCTGTTGGCTGGCCTGGATTTCGTTTGGGTTCGGTGCGGCGCTGGTGAGAGTAGGGTTAAGGTAGATGAAATGGTAAAGGTAAAAAAAAAGGTTTAATTTATACTACCTAATTCCGGTCCGACCCGGGTTTTGGATTGGATCGGATCCGACTGGATCGAATTTCGGATCGACTAGGTCGGGATTCGGATCAAAGCGGGTCTACTCGATCCGAACCTGACCCTGGCCTTCGGTTCAGGTCGAGTTAGATCCGACCGAGTCGAACGAGTAGGATCTACCGGATCGAGTCGGGTCCTGCCCAACTCTACCCTTAACTATCCACATCAGGGCCCATTATATCAATGGTTTGGATCATGTCCCATTGGCGAGTGATCACAGCTAAAATATTGTATGTTCTTAGGGAGATATATGTAGCCCTCTGTGGGGCCTACAATTTGAACATATTGACTGCTGATCTAATAGAATACACTCCCGGTTGTTATCCAACGGTTGGAGAGTTTCTGTAGTCCAACACCGAATATTTTTTGGCTGTGAGTCATTGAACGCAGGACCTTCAAATCAGTGGTCTTGATTACAAAACCAAGAAATGTACTTTTAGAAATTCAGCCCCTAGTATTTTCTTTTTCTTTTTTCTTTTTACACACGCACTGCCACACTCCTCACCACCTATGGGTACTCAACCCCAGACCTCGTGTTGGACTGAAGATTAGTAAAAGGCGAGTTATTTGATACTCCGACAGTGTATAAAGCCTGATACGCAGGCACTGAGAAATTATGTATGTGGCATACGTTGATTCATGAACTGACTGTATTTACTATTTTTAAGTTAAGAGTCCCAAATCAAATTGGCTGAGAAATCCTAACCTCATCGACACTCGACCTCTGGATATTTTCATTTTAACTGTTTAACATCTAATTTGTATACTTATAATCTAACTTCATATGTACATCTTATATTCTACAAATATCATTCTAATTCTCAATTAGGTAAGCCTTGCACGTTAAACATAGATTATATTCTTTATTTTTTTTTTTTTTTTTTGCATGTTTTTTTTTTTCCTTTAATGTATGTGCGGATGGCTTAATCAAATCTATGGGCATTTCAAATCTCCAGTATGTTCGGAATCATAAAGTAATTGGGGTTTCAAATCCCCTCAAAAAGGGATTTGAAATCCAAGGTGAAAGCTTGGATTACATCTAGAATCCTTATAAGAGTTGCATGTGTAACATGTGTGTCACTATGCTATTAATTTAGCACATGACTCACTAATGATATCCCAAAATAATTAAATTATCAATTACATCACTACAATCACTTTAATAACTATAATCACTTTAATACAGTGATCTATGTTGTCCAAACATTGTCCATGTAAATCAATGGTTAAAAAACATTGGTTAATCACTCTGACGTGATCTTATGCTTGTGTCCCATCCAAGACTTGGTATTTCATCATTTTCAAGCAAAGTATATAATTTCAACAGATTTATTACAACCATTGTGTGAAACATTACATACCTATATTAAATTAGAGATATTAAAGTTGGTTTAGTAATTAAATTCAAACCCATGTAGATATACTATGCTTTACCGTGGATATTGAATCCAGGATGCCAAACAAAATAAGAGGATTTCAAATCCAGGGGGTTTCAAATCTACGCTTCCAAACAGGCCCAGGGATTTTATCACTTTCCTAGTTGGGTCGGAGTCCAACTAATCTTTTTGGGCTTGGGCCCATTTTGCTTGGCCCATACCACGCCTTTGCAAAGCTTAGGCATACGGCCCAAAGCGTGTCCAAACAAGCATGGTTAAAAAAAAAAGAAGAAGGTTAAATTGACACGTAATACCAGAAATTTGAATACCAACCGTCAAGTGACCTCTCTCTCTCTCTCTCTCTCTCTCTCTCTCTCTCTCTCTCTCTCTCTCTCTTCCATGGCTTCCATCCCTCTCTTCCTCTCCTTCTCCCTAATCTCCATCTCCATCCCTCCAATCCTCTCCTCCTCCATCATAGAAGATCTAAACCAACCACTACCGCCTCACTTCCAAGCGACCATCGTCAAGAACTGCATCGAAAACCCATCACTCCGTTACTGCGGTGCATCCTCCTCCGACCTCTCCAACATCTTCAAATCCACTGTCGTAGCCCATCATCTCTGCACCGAATCCAACAACCCCAACTGCCTCGATTCCTTCACCAAAATCGACCTACGAGCCCACCCAATCATCACACCCCTCTACCTATCCTTCAACTTCTTTTGGAAATACTGCCCACTAACAATCTCAACCATCGATCTCTCAAACAACTCCCTCAAAGGAGCCTTCCCAACGGACGTCCTCCATTGCACTCAAATCCAGTCCCTTGATCTAAGCCACAACAACCTGATCGGAGACGTTCCGATGTCGACCCTTTCCAATCTAACCAACCTCACGTTTCTCAATCTCTCTTACAACAGCTTCTCTGAAAGCAATATCTCAAAGACCCAACTCTTCAAACGCTTCAATTCCTCAAGTTTTCTTCACTCAGGTCTCCTTGCAGATGACCATAAACTCAATGTGGGGCCCGTCATTTTAGTCATTTGTTTCATGATCTTCATCGTTATGATGATCGGTTGTTTTGGGTGGGTGTGTTTTACGCGGCCAGATCTTCTACCGTTGGTTTTTCAAAGACGGCACCATTTCACAACGGCTATGATAAAGGCGGCTACAGATGGGTTTTCAGAGGAGAATTTGGTGGCTAGGAGTTGGACGGTTGAGATCTATGGTGGGGTAATGAGAGATGGGACAGCAATTGCTATTGAGATCTATAGAGGGAAGATCTCGAGCGTTCTTCATAGAGAATTCATTGAAGGGTGTAGGATTCTTGTTCAAATGGACCACAAGAACTTGGTTCCGGTTTTGGGATGGTGTGATTGTCGGGAATTAAGGGCTGTTGTGATGAGATGGACGGATGGGGATAGCGTTGAGAAATGGCTATTGGGTGGCCCACCATGGAAAGTTAGGTTGAAGGTGTTGATGGGAGTGATCGAGGCCATGCGTTATCTGGAGGATCAATGGCCACGAGTTGGATATGATCTTAGGACAAGTAGTGTTCTGCTGTCCAGAGATTGTGAGCCGTTAATTTCAAGGTTTAAGGTTCGAGATCAGATCAGTACTTCAAAGAGTAAGCAAACCCTAAATCTGTCTCAAATTCTTTCCTTGGCTATTACATATTCTCTTCTACATTTTATATGCAGAGGAATGATCACATGAGTATCTTCGATCTGTGTGGGGCCCACCGCAGTACATGAAGCTTCTCTTGTATCATAGACTCTTCGAATCCATGAGGGAAAATAGAAAAATAGAATTTTTTTTTAATAAATTCAAAAATAATTTAATGGACAATAAAAATGAATTTACAACCCTTTAAATAGTGATTACAAACCTACAAAGAAATTTAATAATCAAACTCTAACTCAAACTCCCTAAAATTCATGACTTATTATAAATGTAAACTTACCATTTATGAACTATTATGTTTTATACTAGACTTCATAGTTTTCGGCCAAAATTAGTAAGTGTTCAATTTGCCCTTTTCATGTTGTAAACGACTTAAAAGTATGAAAAGTTATTATCGATCTAAAACTTACTATAAATAATAAAAAAATAATTAAAATGGAGTTTAGACAATTGATCCAATGGAATCTCGTGAATCCAGCGTGGTCAACCGGCATAGAAGGGTTGGTTGGCTAAAGTAGCTTCTATTATCCAAAATCATATATGGTACGGATAACTCATTTCAGCATGCAAGATATGCATGTTTTAGGGTTCTTATAATCATGATCACTTCTCCCTGCGATCAACCCTTCTCTTATCCATCGTGGACATGAAAGTGTCTGCCACCGGCCCTACATCACCATCCAACCCCACCCATGTGACATCCACCATAGAAACTTCCAGATTGAATGTAGGGCCCACCATGTTGTTTATATGCCATCCTACCCAATCATCAGGTGTCCCCCTAGGATGGAGGGACCCACCAGAATTCAGAACATTCAAAATTTCAGGAGGGGCCAAATCCCGCGAATATATAGGTTTTAGACATGATTGTACATTGCTCTCCGTGGTGTGTCCCGTGTGAGTTTTGAGTCAGGATGATTCTTATCATATACCAATAACATGAGGAGGCTCAACAGATGGACGGTTTGGATTTCACATACACATCGCTAGAAGGACCCACACAGCTCGAATGTATGGTAGGTGCAATGCATTTCTTAAGCTACGTACGCAAGTTTCCCTCATATGTGACTACTCAAAAGAGTAAAATCTCCAATCCTACCCTGACCCACCTGTCAATATGACCCGTATGTGAAATCAAGGCCGTTCATCAAGTGGCAACCACCACTACCTATCATGATGAGAAATCAGGCCTGTTCAGTCATTAGGTTAGTCACACATACGGACGGCTAATAATTAGTTTTTTTTTTTTTTCCCTCACTGTCCATATTCTCCACGGATGGACCATCCTGACCTCTGGGCCCACACACTAAAACGGTGGGCCCACCTAACTGAAAGTGGCTTCTAATTTTTTTGTTTCATCTGGGTCTACAGAGGTTTATAGATTGGGCATGTTTTTGCTGGAGCTGGTTGCCAACAGGCGTCCACGAGAAGATTTCGAGAGAGGAGAGATGGGTTTCATCGAATGGATGAGATTGCATTACCCAGGCGAAGTACGGAAGGTGATGGACGGATGGATGAAGAAGACGAGCACCACATCCGATCAAGCAAAGCGGGCAATTGGTATTGGTTTGATGTGTGTGGACCCTTCAAGCAATCGCCAGCTGAGTGTGGCCCAGATATCCAACATGATCAATCGGGTGTGTGGGTCTTCTCTGGTTTCAGCATCACCCGCACATCATCGGTCCCACAGTGAAAGAAGTGGAGGGCATCAACGCATGCATTCACGGTGAAATAATCAGTACTAAAAGGATCTGATTCATTGCTCAAAAGAATCAACGCTTTCATTTGGCTCATTTAACCATCTTTCAAGTCTTTATGTCTAAAATATGAATTAGTTTTAAAGAAAACTTCCATGCAACGAGCTAATTTATGGGGCTTACTGTGAGTCCAACTTGTCCAGGAGGGTCTTCCCAGCATGAAAATGGATTGCTGAAATAAATTAGGCTAATCCAATTATCAAGTGGGCCACCATGTAAATTTGAATGTTTTTGAGTGAATGTCCATTTCTTCCATGCTGCAGCCCTCTTGCATTGGCCTGATTGGCCTAATTTTTGGATATCCCATTTTCATGGTATGATAACCCTGCTGGAGAGGTTGGATGCCATATACACAATGGCAGGTGCCACACACAACTAGTTGCACGGGATTCTCATGTTGAAAATCGGATGCCTCAAATCGGTGCTGAAAGAGGAGCCTTCAACCGGTCAACAGTCTGTTCAACTGGTCGACAATTTAGCAGACCAATCGAAGTTTGACCGGTCTATAGTCTAGTTGACTGATCAAAGGATATCGAATTAAATCGGTTTTTGGGCAAAACTCTCTAGACAGTTTTAGGTATTTTTGATAAGTCGAAAACTTTGGTCAATAGGTCGAAAGATTTCGACCAATCAATCGACGTGTTGCGCAATTTTGCTTAAATTGTTTCTATTTCCGTTTTTACTTAAATAGGAGGGTGTAAATGGGATTAGGGTAAAAGGAGGTAAATGTGCAAAAGGGTTGAGAGGGTTTTGTAGAGACGAAAAGGTAGGGTTTTCTTCTCGAGGCTTTGATAGGTAAGGTTCTATATCTTGTATCTTTGTTATTCATAGTACATTCTTGCTTGTACCATGGGAGGGTTTTTTATTATTATTATTTACAAGAGTTTTTCCACATACATTCGGATTGTTCTCTGTTGAATTTAGTTGTGTAATTGTGATTACTTTGCTTGATTCGACTATGTGTGTTTCCGTGAGTTCCTAACAAGTGATATCAGAGATAACGTTTGAAAGCAAATTCAACTCTATGTGTTTCTACGAGTCCCCAACATCTCATTTACAAATTCATCAATGTGAATGCCTCATTGTACGGTGATATAGATCATTCTCCTGCTATTGAAATATATGATCTTTGAAAAATCAAAATATTCGAAAATTTTGGGATTTTTGTTTTGTTGCCAAAACGCTTTTTGAAAATTTCAAATTGAAAAGTGCGGTGTGTGCTTTTGTCCCACATCGAAAATGAAAAGAGAAAAATCGTGATTTATATGTAGAGGTGTGTATAATATTCTTATTTGGAACTTTGGAGATTAAGATACTCAGGTTGCGTCGCACTGGAATGCGCACGCGCTCCGACACTAGCATGGACGAAGGCAATATGGCTGTAGTGGCGCTAGTTGGCGCACTTTCCACGTGCACATCGTGTCGCAGAGTGGTCGCTCCCTCGTGACCTTACGTGAAAGTCGCGAGACGGTATAATGGCAGTGTGAGTAATCTGGTATGAGCGTAGGTGCGATGGGTCTAAAATGAGCCGGGGTTTTATAGGTGATTAAAAACGGTCGGATTATTAATCTGAAATGGTCAGGCATTTTTTTAAATGGTTAGGAGCCTTAAAAGCCACAACGGTCAGAAAACGGACGGACCATGATGATCTAATGGTTAGATCTTTCTATCCGATGACTAGAAACAACTCAAATTAATGATCAATGGTCAGAAATATTTTTCAAACGTTTTGAACCATTGATGATCACCTGGCAACGGTCCACTCCCTAGTGCCTATATAAACTGGACCATTCCGGTCCAAATTCTAATCAACTTACCAACACTCTTCTCATCTATCAGATACTCCAGATAGCATCTCCATCTTACAATACTGTAAACACATCCGTTCTTTGATTCTGCCAAAAGATCTGCTGCATTGAATTGTTCCTAAGTGGACCCTTTGTGATTGTTACATGTAAGATTTAAACGAGTTTATCTTATCTTGGAAGCAATTCACCTGTAACCTATTAGCAATTGATAAGGGGGCGAGTCATGCTTTAAGGACAGCGTATATTTTCCGTGATTAAGCCTAGTGAAACAAAAATAATTAACCTTATTTTATTTTATTTTTCGGTATTTCCAACACATTTTTCCAACATTTGCTACTTAGTAAAAATCCCAACTTTCTCATATGACCATTCTTCTGCTTAGCGTAAAAGATCCCAACTTCTTAGATCCAAGAGATAAACATAAACCATCAAGACGAGATCCATAATGAGGCTAAAGTGCACCCATGGAATAAGGTTTTATTGTAAAGTACTTGCTTTATTACGGGGCATATATAGTTCAAAGACTTGGTAACTCAGGCCAAACCTTAGTGAGTCAACTAGATTCATTTGGAATCCAATCCAAGTTAGTGAGAAACTTGATGCAGAGTTTCAATTTCCTTACATGCGTTGATGACCAGGGATACAGAAACATGCACATAGTACTATTAAAATTAAGAATGCATATAGGAATTTGCATATAGTACCAGTAAATAAATCGTCTTGATTCAACAAGGGAAAGTCAAGTTGGGATCCATCACCTGACAGTTCTGCGAGGACAACTATAGAGTGATCTGATGGAGGAAATTAATGAACACCTATGATCTACAAATAGTGCAATAGTGAAGGTCATTTTGGATGAATATGGTTTATTTAACAAAATTCAACCGTCAATCAATCAATGGTTCAATCACTTCTATATATGATTAAGATGTATTTGATTTCGGCCTTTAATTCGGTTGACCCAATACGTGGGTGTAAGAATGGTCAAGATCAGATTAATACTCTTAGTAATTTATTCATTTTTTTGAAGATGATTAAGGTTGTAAACAATCCATTAATATTTAACCAATTGTTTGTTAGTTTTCATTGTATATCTATATTTCCTATATGATATATATTTATTATAATTATTATTTTTATATAAACGAGATGAATGATTTAGAATTAAAATAGCCAGTGCAAAGGACCTGTGGGTTATGGCACTCTGATTAGGTGGCAACAGTAAATTTACATTATCTTTTGGACTTAGGCCCTTAATTGGCTGACTTATCAAATAAACGGCACGGATCTAACACACATTAAAGTAGGGCCCATATTTGAATCTGCACTCGAATTCTATTCTAGCGTTGGAACCAAGATTTGAATTTATTTATTTATTTATTATTATTATTAATTTAAAATAGGTCCCACCATAGATCCAAGCATGGATGAACCCAAAACCCACCCTGAAATAAGACTTTTTTGGCTCACACAAAGGCTTAATAATGGCCGTTCACTTTCCACTGGTTGAAATGCCGTGGCCCACTTGAGTTTTGGTTCGATCTAATTTTTCAATCCCAAGTCCCTTACTGGCTGACAGGACAAATGGATAGCATGTGGATTTATCACATGCATTGAATTGGTAGCCCACACATGATGTGTGTGCCAAAATCTAGTCAATTCAGTAGTTAAGCACGATATTTCAATGGCATGGATAAGAATAAATTTACATTTAACAGTGAAAACTAGATAATTTCATCAAGGGCTCACCATAGGGTCTAGATAAAATCTGACTTGATTACTGGTGTAGCATTTTGTAATTGAAGGGTCATTATTAATATCAGCTTGATTAGAAGCTCCTGGTGGCCCCAAAATGAATTTTAATGGTAAAAAAATCAAGATATATTATTTCATGAGATACGGCGCCCCACCCGCACATCCTCTCTATCTGATATTTGGAGGCCTGTCCTATATCGACCTCGGAAAATTAATAAACCATACGGATTAAGGCTCACATATATACCAGTGAGCCCTAAAGCTACTGAACTCTGAAAAAGTCACGAATCATTCGAAAACAACTAAGGGAAGGAAATCCCCCGAAAACAAGTAATTAATGAGGGAGGAAGTATTCAGCAAAAGATACGAAGTTATTATTATTATTTTATTTTTTTTAAATAAAAAAAAACAACAACATGAAAAGTAATACATACATGTTAGGTGGGGCATACTGTGATGTTCATGAGAAACCCACCCGTCCATCTGTGTTTTCAGCTTATTTTAGACATGAGCTCATAAATAAGGCAAATCCAAAACTCAAGTGGACTGCACGACAGTAAACAATGAGTATTAAACGTCCCCTGTTGAAACATTCATGGGCCACACAAAAGTTTTGAATCAGGCTCATATTTGTGTTTTCAGTTCAAATCCGAAAGATTTCAATGAAAGGCATTTCCCTACCTAATTTTTTCCTTTTGTGCAGCTCACTTGAGTTTTAGAACTGCATTATTTTTGGGCTTGCAGTCTAACACGCTTGCATTAGGAAAATAGATGGACAATATAGATTTCTCATAAACATCATAATGGCCCCAAGTAGATTTCGGGCGGAGGAACTTCCCGCCACACCTTGTGGCAGGCAATCCACGTCCTTTCTAGGAGTTTAAAATCGGAGGTGGTTTGGCTAGTGACTCTAACACCAGCCAGCTAGCTGGTGTCAAAGCTCTATAGGCCTACTATGATGCATCTGTTTTATCCACGCTGCCTGTCCTTTTTTTCAGCTCATTTTAAAGTATGAACTTAAAAATGAGGACCTAATTTCCCTAAGCATGTTCATTATTGCAGCGGAAGTGTTCAACCGGAGTTTCCATAGGCTCGTTGAGAGAAGCTTCTATCAGCCATTTCAAGTTTGTAGGGGTTGTCCGACGGTCTCCCATCTATTGTCTGCGGATGACACAATATTATTTATTAACAGGAGCAGCAGTTCACTGAAGGTGGTCAGTATGCTCTTGGCCGATTACAAGAAATCTAAGGGATGGGGTTCAATAAGAGGAAGAGTGGGCTTTTTTACTTCTTCCAATTTGTTGGCTGGGTGGGTGAGAGCGGTTGAGAGAGTTATCGGCATTGCTAGATTGTCATCTTCACTAGTCTACCTCGATGTCCCAATCAGTGAAGGTCGGCCTAGGGATTTGATGTAGAGCCGGTCGCAAACACTTTCATGGCAAAGATGGACTAGAGAAGGTTCGATCGGAGGCAGAAATGATTCGGACCGTCAGAACCTTAAATCGGTTGTATCTCGCAAACTGGGATGAGTTTTTCGATATATCATATGTGATTTTGGGTAGGAAAACCTACTTTTGCCAACCAACCCCGCTATGCCAAGTTGCGGATGCTAAACTTGCGAGATTCCATTAGATCGACGGTCAAAAGCCCTATTTAATTTTATTTATTTTTACTATAAATAGTAAGTTTTAGTTCGAGTATAACTCTTCATCCTTTGAGTTGTAGAAGTAGTGCGAACATGAAAAGGGCGTAGAAAAGTTTTAAAAAGGTTGGGTACTTACTTGGACAAAGTTTAATAGGAATAGAAGTCATCTATAAATAGTAAGTTTAATATTTATAGTAAGTCACATTTTTAGGTTGTTTGAGTTGAGTCTAAATCTAAAACTTTATCTTAGGGTTGAGCTCATTATTTAAAGAGTTGTAATTTCATTTTTTATTATCAATAAAATTATTTTAAATTTATTAGGAATTATTCTTGCCTTTGTTCCGCATGGATTCAATGAAGCTCTGTAAGGAGTCAGAAAGCTCCATGGATTCGGAGTAGTTTTCTCCTTAGGAAGATGGTGATCGATCTCATCACGTCCCTCCCTTGTCGGGCTTCTTCTTTTCATGTGTTGGTTGCCAAGTCGCAATCACGTGTTGAAGGATGGAAGAGCAGAGTTCTCTCTTAAGCAGGAAGATCATTGCTAATCCAACATGTTCTCAGCAGCATACCCATTCACTCGTTGGCTGCAAGAGGACGTCAACCGTGCTTTCAGGATTGGAGAAGTGTTTCCCTGATTTTTTTTTTGGGGGGGGTGAACTGAGGGGAAAAAGAAGCTACACTGGGCTGGATGGAAGTTGGCAGCGAGACCAAAGATAGAGGGAGGGTTGGGTATTTAAACTTTGAAGGATGTGATGAAGCCTCACCGGTTCATATAGGGTCCCTCCATGGATTGGCCATGGTCAACAATCACCCCAATGGGACAATATCCATCCAAGGTGGACCACACATTTATATTTACCGCGATGGGCCCAACTGATCTGGATGGCCCATGGAACAAAATCCTCAAAATTGGAAGATCCTACCAAGATGGTGTGTGTGCGTGCGTGCATTTTCTTTTTTAACACATACCCATACACACACCATATTGGCACGGTAGAAATGCAGAGCATCTGCCACTGAGCGAGCATCAAGACCCATCCATATTTTAATCGTCTCTGTATTTTGTTTCTCTACCGTATGTTAGTTCAGCTACCTCTTGATGGGTTAAGATGTTTCCATCCAGGAGATTTTGGCATATTCATCATCCATAAGGGTAGGAGTGGGCGCTTAAGACCCAAGACCCAAGCCCATCTGAAACTTGGCATGGGCCTAGCATAGCACACCCCGGAAAAATTGGTTGGGCCTGAGCCCGACCTGACTTGATCGGAAAATTATTAAAATGCCTATTTTATCCTTGAATTTTCTTAATCTATTCGTTCATGGATGACATATGCAATATATATATATATATATATATATATATATATATATATATATATATATATATCGGGAAAAGGTACTATGCGCTCGAGCCTAAAGCCGTCGTCCGTGAGGTCGAGCTGGGTGGGCTCCACCGTGATGCCTTTCGAACATCAACACCGTCCACCAGATGTAACATTCCATGGTGGTTCTGATCAGCCCAAAATCAAGTCAATCCGTGACTTTACTGGGCCACACCACATACAGAAGTGCATAGGGGCCGTGCACCATTAAAACATTCATAACCATTTTTGAAGACCCACCGAGATGTTTTTTGAAAATCCAGCCCATCCATTATGTGTATCCCACTTGAATGAGAGTTCAGACTAAGTTTCAGGTGCATTGAAAACTCAGGTGGGTCCCACCAGTGCTTTTATATGTTTTTGGCATGTATACTTATGGTTTTAAATGGTGTGGCCCACCTGAATCACATATTGAACTGATTTTGGGCCTTCCAGAACCACTATAGAATGGTGCATCTTGTGGACGGTGTTGATGTTCGAAAGGCATCATGGTGGGGCCCACCCAGCTCGACCTCACGGACGACGCTTTACGCTCTATGCGCTCGAGCGTAAAGCGCCGTACGTGAGGTCGAGCTGATGTGGGCCCCACCGTGATGCCGTTCGAAAATCTACTCCCTCAGCCAGATGCACCATTCCAGAGGGGACCCACATGGCTGAAACTCAAGTCAATCCGTGACTTTTTTGGGCCACGCCAGGTACATAAGTTGAGAGGGGCTGTGCACCATTGAAACATTCAAAACCATTTGTGGGAACCTTTCGAGACATTTTTTGATGATCAATACCGTCCATCATGTGTGTCCCACTTGAATGTAATTTTAGACCAAGTTTCAGGTGGTATCCACAACTCAGGTGGGGCCCACCAAGTGCTTTTACATGTTTTTGCGTGTATACTTATGTTTTCCGATGATATGGCCCACCTGAGTTACATGGAGGGCTAATTTTGGGCCTTGTGGGCCCAACCTGGGCTCGTGCATCTGGTGGACGGTGTGGATCTTCGAACGGCATCATGGTGGGGCCCACACAGCTCGACCTTACGTACGCTTTAGGCTCGAGCGCATAGTACCTATCCCCCCCACACACACATATATATGGTTTAGGTACTATGCGCTGGAGCTCACAATAAGGGTCCGTGAGGTCGAGTTGTGTGGGCTCCACCGTGAAGCGTGTCGACCATCAACACCTTGCATTTGATGGGTCCCCTTTAAATTATGGGATATCCCAAAAATCAGCCGTATACGGAACTCAGGTGGGCCATATCATCTAAAATCATGTGAAGACATGCCAAAAACATATAAAAGCACTTGGTGGGGCTCACCTGAGTTTTGAATACTTCTGAAACTTGGTCTGAACTCTCATCCAAGTGGGACACACATAATGGATGGGCTGGATTTGCAAAACACATCTTGGTGGGCCCAAAAAACATCCCATGAATGTTTTAATGGTGCACGGCCCCTCTCTACTTCTGTATGTGGTGTGGCCCACACAAGTCACAAATTATCTTGATTTTTGAGACCTAGGCCCACGATGGAATGGTGCATCTGACTGATGGGGTAGATGTTCAAAACGCATCACGGTGGGGCCCACACAGCTCGACCTCATGGGACTTTAAAATCAGCTCGAGCACATTGTACCTTTTCCATATATATATATATATATATATATATATATATATATATATATATATAGAGAGAGAGAGAGAGAGAGAGAGAGAGAGAGAGAGAGAGAGAGATGCCGCACTCGTTGAAACCTCACCAGCCCAACTTCCAGCCCAACTTTCAGCATGATACAAAACTCTGATAGCCCATGGCTAAAGGAAAGATTTTCATCCCTTGATTTGCGTTTATCTTTGCGATGGCCCATTAGAGTGTTGGATCAGGCTTAAAATTGGGCCTATACAGTTTCAAAGGGTGCTGCATCACGTGAACCATTCAAATTCTGTGCACATGACATGTGTGCAAAGGTGCACACAGGTGCTCACATCGGCCACCTATTGAAGGGTCAGGATGTTTCCATGTAACAGATTTTGTCACATTGACCTCCATAATGGTAGCAATGTGCCGTGTCGGGCAAGACCTAGGCCCAACCAGACACTTAAGACCCAAGGTCCGAGCCTGGTTGGAACCTGTCATGGGTCTACTATATCAGGACGAAGCCCGATGGGAAAATTGTAGTTGGGCTTGGGCTGGACCTGACTTGAAAATTGATAAAATCCTTATTTCCTCTTTGAATTTTCCTAATTTATCCGTTTATTAAGTGGCCCACGCATGCACAGAAAAATTATACATTTTAGATGAATGAATCAATGGTCTACATTCAATATAGACGTTTGCCTAACGTATGAGTAGAATGGCATGTTTGTAGGATATAACACACGTGTAAAGGATCGGAGTTTGGTCAGGTGGGGATAAAATGGCTTGAGCCCAAGCCTAGCCTGAAAATTGATTGGGCCATTCATGAGAGGCCCAAACCCAGGTCAGGCTCGTTGGGTCTGGCAGGCTACCTGTACCTGGTCCGTTGCCAAACTTAGCCATCTACACTGGGCCCCATTATATCAATGGTTTGGATCACTTGTCCTGTTGATCAGAGACCACGGCTCACCCAAGACGGTGCGGTCTTTACTGTGGAGCCCACCTTGCTGTATCTATTCTGTATCTATGCCGTCCATCATTTTTTTCAGATCATTTTAGGGCATGATCCGAAAAATGAAAAAAATCCAAAACTCAGGTGGACCATACTGTAGGAAACAGTGGTGATTAAATGTCCTACCGTTAAAAACTTCTTAGGGCATACATTAATGTTTCTGCAGTGTTTATTTTCCATCCAATCCATTGATAAGGTCACATAATCTTGGATGGAGGGAACAAAACAAATATGATCCAAAACTTCTGTGGGTAAGTGTTCAATACCTCTTGTTTCCTATGGTGTGGTCCACCTACGATTTGGAACTGCCTCATGCCTTATAGTCTCATGTGATATTTATATGCCCTCCAAACCAATTCATAAGATCATTTCCACTGAGATGAGCCCAAAACATAAAAATATTAGTTTGATCCAAAACTTCCATAGCCTCGAAATTGTTTAAATGGTGGGCTTTCAATCTCCACTATTTTTATTACGAGGTCCACTCGAGTTTTAGATTTACCTTATTTTTGGGTTCATATCCTTAACATAAGTTGGCAAAACCGATATATTTAATAGATTTCTCACAAACATCTAGTTATTATGAGCTGCTTACGTGGCCGAATGACACATGAAAAATGAGGGCCACCTTCTTAGAAAGGAGCCGCTCACATGACCAAAATGACCCATGTAAAAACAAAGGAGAAAAGGAGACCACATGACAGAGAGATCATGAAAACACAAGCCAAATTAAAGTAGCTTTCCCAGCCTTTATTTCTAGAATTTTACCTTTAAGCTATCTCATTAATATAACCAGTTATCATCAAAAGAAGGAAGGTGGTCAGAAGATCATGTGGGCCCCACAAATCTCAACTTCAATCACTAATCATGTGCTAGTAGCCAAACCAAGTTTTCATCCAAACTTTTCTAGACCCATGCAATGGAACCCAAAGAAGACTGAAAGTTGTGGGACTATTTCCATCTTTATACAGGTCTAAAACTCCGGTCATTTAAGGTCATGGGTGAAAACTAATGGTTTTTGGCCGTAGTTTACTTTGTACAATGTGGCCCACTAGAACAGTGAGGCTGCCTTATATATTCTCCAATGTATCATTTGTTGGACAACCAAAAGGTGGTGGACCCCATAATAAGATCTAAGTGTTAGAAAATCGTATTTGCCAATGGAAGGCTGGATCGATTGCTCAGAGTCGGTTGTTTAGATCCACGGAATACAGGTCATTGTGTCTTGAGTAAGCGTGATTTATGTATGATTAGGTTGGTTTTTCTCTTTTTCTTTCTTACTTTTCTTTTGCTTGTTGCAATTACTTTATTTATATGACTGGTGTGGCGGACACTGACCCAACCTGACCTGCTGTTTTGGTGGTTACCTTAGGTCATGCATCTGCACTGTAGGCATGCTAACAAAAATCATCCATTCCAATTGTCAACACAATTTTGAAAATCTTTGAGTGAATGTCAAGAAATATCTCATCAGCTGAATTCATGATCCGAAAAAGAGTTATTCTATACTTTTGTTTTCACCTGTGATAGACGAGATTTGAAGACTATATATGATATTGAGTTTTAGGGACTCTAGCTTTGATATCATGTTAAATAAAAGTGCTAACTATTAAAAAATATAAAACTTAATAAACAATGGTTTTAAGCGGATGAGGTCGGTCCTGGCCTCACCCAACATCACACGCCCCTAACCATGGCCCTAGCTTGGACTATATATCCATGCCATCCATCAATTTTGCAGCTCAAATGAAGCAGTTCCAAATCTCAGGTGGACTATACCACGGACAAAAAAGATGATCGATTATTATTAACTTTTTATGGGCAACAAAAGTTTTGGATCCAGCCGATATTTGTTTTTTCCCATGTAGGTTGGAGGTCAAATAAACATTAAGGTGGACATAGACAGTTTTTAATGGTGGACGTTCAATCACCACTGTTTTCTATGGTGTGGTCAACCTGAGAATTGTATCTGCTTCATTTTTTGATATTTTACTAAAATGAGTAAGAAAAAACGGGTGGACAGAGTGGATATAAAATACATACAAGGAGAGGGCCACGGACAGGGGACCGCACCTAATCCGCCAGCTCCAGTTTCTCATGTGCCAACGTGTCGCTTGTTGGGCATCCAAGCCATGCAGAAAACGCAGGTGGACCCTACAATAAGATCACCTGGTGTAAAAACCAGGACGGCCGACTCATCAGGAAGTCTACATGCGTAGATTGAATCAGACAGCATGCGCGCCTGATTTAAACCGTTCATTCTTCCTCGCAATGATCGGCCCACCTGATGAGTGCAGGCTTGACAATCCGACACGTGGATTCTCTTTTAAGCTGTGAGTAAAAGTGACGGAGGTTGGCCTGACCTATCATCTTGGCACTGCCGCAACAAAGGATCCACCGTATGTCACTCCCTACGGTGGCCCACATGCATGGTGAGATGGTCCCATGATTTAAACTGTCTATATTCTCCTTACTACCATAAATAAGTTATTAGCCCATAATCAAGTTTCAGGAATGATCCTAACCTTTGATTTTTGGAGTTGAATGCAAGCCATTGAAATTGTTCTTTTCCTCGTTCGATCTAAGTCATCTGTAGATTCATCCATTCTGCATGATTTTCTTATAGTGACCCACAAAGTATAGATTTCACAACTTGGATGGTTCCGATCATGGGACCACTCGGAATGTGGGCCCTAGTTCGTCGCAACAGAAGCTAAAATAACTTCTGTAAAACTGAAAACATGATATTACGCGACATACTAAGGAGAGGCCAGCAGGGCAACTAACTTTCGGCAGCCAAGGGTCATTTGCAAGGACTCCAGTGTTGGTTTCCCACCATTAAAAAAAAAAAAAATGATATTGACTCTTCAAGCGTTCACATTGCATGCTTACATCAACCCATATCATCCATATCTCTGACCCAGCCGCTGAATAATTGCACTGAGAAAACGATATTAACAATCATATTTTTCCTTGAAATTTGGACCACTAATTATTTTACTTTCTACCATTCATTTCATATCCACAAATAAATGGTTAGGATGTATTTATCAAAGGGCTTATTTGAAACGTTGGATTAGGTAAGATTAGATGGCATGGAATTACTTTTGTACTATACAAATTTCATGTACCATTTGAAAATGACGAAAGGAATTGAATTAATTCAGAAATCATGATCATATCATCCCAACAGATCCCAACAGTAAATATTACATGATTTTAGGTGAATTTTGAATTCCACTATATTTGTGGGCCCTACATTGATGTATGTGTTTTATCGGGGCTTCCATTCATATACACCCTTTATACCTGATATTTGTAGTCGGCATCAGTTGTAAATTTAGCCCGTTGATTACAATTCTATAGTTCATGAAATGCTGAGGAAGAATTTGATTCCAAACCAGATATTGGATTGTCAAAATACCATGATATTTCTATACATATAATCCCTTTGAGTAAGGGTGTTGATTCCATCTACTGCAAATTGATACCATTTAATCATACAAACCAAACACGCCAGAGTAAATTGGGATATATGCACCTTCTATATCCATTGAGGTGGCCCTGATTTGATTCAACTGGTTTGCGATCCGTGATAAGAAAGTATACCAAAATAAGCTATAAAAATAAATGGACGGCGTGGATATACGATGAACACATTGAGGTGGGCCCTAGGGTCGGGGTCTCACCCACATCGCTGATTGCAGGGTCGCAGCCAAAACCAGGTTGGTCCACTCATCGGACAGCCTGTCACGCCTAATCTCACCTGACTTTTGTGCGGAAACGGATTGGCTACTCCCCTGCCACCCGCCAATGGGTGGTGGTCGGTGCTCTGTGGACCCCACCATGATGTATGTATTTCATCCATGCCGTCCATTTATTTTTTCAGCTCATTTTATAGTATCAGAAAAAAAAATTAGCTATATACCAATGTCAAATGAATCACATTAAAGGAAACAGTGTTGAATGAGCGTGAATCATTAAAAACCTTTTGGGGACCTTAAAAGTTTTGGATCAAGCTGATATTTGTTTTTTCTTTTCATCTTGGCCTGTATGACCTAATCAACGGATTGGATTTCAAATAAACAGTACAGTGTGCTTTAGGAAAATTTTAATGGTGGATATCCAATCAACATTGTTTTCCTGTGGTGTCGTACATTTGAGATTTATACCCCTCTCATTTTTGGGACATATTCCTAAAATAATCTGTAAAAATGGATGGACAGAATGGATGAAACACATATATCATAATGGGTCCCACAAACACCGATCATCCGCCACCGTGCTGGTGGCAGGGAAGTAGCGAATGGTCGGCCCGAAATAACATGATTTCTGGATACTTGAAAAAACATCCTCACGCGTTTAATGCAGTAGTACTCACGTCAGCAGTAACACGCAGTACTCACGTCAGCAGTAACCACGTGGCCCAATTACAATGCAAAGAGCAAAAAATTTAACCGCGCAGTACTCCCATCACTCGTACTCACGTGCCCCAATTACAATGCAAAGCGCAGAAAATTTAACCGCGCAGTACTCACATCATTGGTGAACACGTAGTCCAGTCACAACCGAAACAACACGATCAGACTCCCCCGCCACCAGCCCGGTGGCTGTGGTCGGTGCTCTGTGGGCCCCATCATCGTGTATGTGTTTCATCCATTCCGTTCACCCGTTATTACCGATCATGTTAGGGCTTGATCTTAAAATGACCAAGATGTAAATATCAGGTGTGACCACACCACAGGAAAACAATAGTGATTGGATATCCACCATTAAAATCCTCCTAAGGCCCACTGTACTATTTATTTGACATCCAATCTGTTGATTAGGTCATATAGACCCAGACGAAGGGAAAAAAACAAATATGAGCTTGATCCAAAACTTTTATTACCTCAAAAAGTTTTCAATGGTTGATGTTCATTCAACATTGTTTCCTATGATGTGGTCCACTTGAGATTCGAATATACTCATTTTTGGTCTCCTAATATAAAATGATGTAGAAACATAGATGGATGGAATGGATGAAGCACATACATCATTGTGGGCCCACAAAGCACGGACCATCAGCCATTGGCCGGTGGCAGGGGAGTAGCCAATCCGTTTCCGAATAATATACGACACGTGGGTTCTCCACGACCGTGAATCCAAACACAAACGTAAAAGCAGCCGACATTAACTTAGACGTATGATTCCATGTCGTCGAACAGTTGGTGGGATCAGATGAGGTGAGACCTGGACTCACAAAAGAAGGTGCGGCCCTTACGGTGGGCCCACTTTGAATGTATTTCTGCTGTTTATCTATTTTTTTTCATGTCATTTTACTATACTATCTCAATTATGAAGCAGATCCAATTATCAGGTGGGCCATACCATAAGAAATAATGGTGATTGACCACTAATGGGCCACAGAAGTTTTGAATCAAGCTTATTTTTGTTTGTTCCCTTCATCCAAGATTATTTGACCTTATCAACAGATTAGATGGAAAATAAAACTTACATATACATTCAGGTGCACCTAAGAAGTTTTTAATGATAGATAGTTCAATCACCACTGTTTCCTACGGTATTGTCCACCTAATAATTATATATTCTTCATTTTTTGTTTAATAGCATAAGATGATACGAGAAACATATAAACGACGGGGATATAAAATACATACATCAAGATGGGCCCCATGGAAAGGACCGCACCGTCTTATGTCAGCCCGGGCTCTCACCTAATCCGCTCAGACGGTTCGTTTGGTCATCACTCTTTTTTTTTCACATGCACAAACACCTCCACACACTCACGCTAGTGGAATTTCACCGCCTATGGATACTCGAAACCCTTTGACCGGTGTTGAAACTCCTAAAAATCTACCGCTCGAGCAATAGTCAGGATCATGTTTGGTCATCACCTAAACCAAGTACAGGCTAGCCTTTCGCAAAAGTTCATTTTGCCTCTACGGCGACTCTGGATCCACCATATGTCGCAAACCATGGTGCCCTGAGATGCGCCGATGATTTGAACGGTCCATATTCTCCTCACTGACATAAATAAGCTGTGATCCCGTAATGAAGTTTCATCTATGATCTTTCCTAACCTTTGATTTTTAGATTTGAAAGCAAGCTATTGAAAATAGTTTTTCTTTGATCTGATTTCATCCACTAATAATAATCCTTAGAATCATCCATTATGCATGATTTTCTTATAGTGGCCCATATAGCATAGATTCCACAACTTGGATGGTTCCGATCATCAGACCAGTAGTCATGTGGGCCCCAGTGGTTGGCGACACATGATGGATTCTGACTCGCAACAGAGGGAAAACGAACTCCTTCCACAATTCCAGACGAACGACATCGTGGATGCATCCGGATCGTTTTCTGTGATATGGTCCACCTGAGATTTGAATCTTCTTAATTCTTGGCAAAAAACCCTAAACTGGGCTGAAGAAACCGATGGACGGCTTGGATATATAACACATCATCAATTTGGGCTCCACTGTAAGGGTAACACCGACTAAGGTGTGACCCGGGTAACACCTAATCCCCTCCCGCGCCGCACGGAGTCCTGATCGCGACATCTGAAGGAGCACGGAAATTTCGCTAACCTCGCAGCAACCTCCAATATCAGTTTTCCACCGTTTAAAACATTATAGTTAGTGACTCTTCAAACGTTCACACGGCGTACTTGTAGTTGTATATCAATCCACACCATCCATATCTTTGGCCCAGCTGTGAATGGAGCATAACTGGAAAAATTGCACTTGGAAAATAATATTAACCATCTATTTTTATCCCTTAAATTTGGACAACTAACTATTTTACTTTCTACCATTCTTTTGATAGCCACGAATAGACGGTTAGGATTAATTTATCAAAGTGAATTTAGATACATGCACCTTACACGATGGACCCCTGATTTGGTTTGGATGCTCTAGATGGCTGTCTGTCAGTGCCACATGTGAGAAGATGATAAAGCTTGGCGAGTCCACGGTGCTAGGTGGGCCACACCATGATGTATATGTGTTTCATCCATGCCGTTAATCTATTTTTTGGGATCATTGTTGGGTATGATTCAAAAAATGAGGCAGATTTAGTAGCGATTGAGCGCCACCATTGAAAAGTGGATAGCAAAAGTTTTAGATGAAGCTGGTATTTGTTATAAGTTTAGGTTATAGGTTATAGCTTAAGGTTTAGGTTAAGGTTATAGGTTTAGGTTTAGGTTAAGGTTTAGGTTTAGGTTTAGGTTATAGGTTAGAGTTTTAGGGAATTGAGAATAGGTTAAGGTTTAGGTTTAAGAAATCAAGTTCTGGTTCAAGTTCTGTTACATCCTGGATTTTCACGGTTTTGGATTTCTAAAAATCCTTAAATTTTTTTTTTTTAATTAACTTATAACATCACAAAATGACCATTAGCACTCAATGTTAGTTTATGCTAGGGTGGACCAGTCTAGTTATGATGGGACAAAGTGCGGGCCATCAAGCCAGATAGTCCGTTTACACCTAGCAACAGCTCGTGTGGACCACCTAGCGACCAAGGAGGGTCAGAAAAATCTAAAAATTTAGAAAACTAAAAATCTCACTGGGCTTGTGGTCCATTGCGGACCACGGACCCAATGGATACCCAGAATTAGAATCTGGCACTTGCCAAATGCATCCCACCAATGACAGAATTGAAATCTAGCACTTGCAAATAAAACTGAACAATTGGTAGATTGTTCGAGTCAGTTATAATTGATTTCATGTGTTGAGGGATAATTGTAACCTTTCCTGCTTGATTAGGCTGTGTTTCCCTTAAGTTGGCGGTATTTAGAGATACATGTAAATCCTTACTGTAGGATGTAACTGGCCATGCCAATGACATTTTGGAATTCAACATGAATGTATGGATTAAAATTCTCTTGCCACTTTGTGAATGCTTGCATGTGTGGTTGCCAATGGACTAGTCATGTCTTTTCATATTAAAGTTTAACATTGAGTGTCTATTTAGGAATAATTTATAATCGTCACTACAAGAAATTTCACTTTTACCTATGAAAACTTTCGTAGGTAAATGATATTATTTCGTAGGAAAAAAGTTTTACCTACGAAATATTTCATTGGTAAATTCGTTGGTAAAAAGCCATGGCTAAAGACTTTTACCAACGAAAAATGTCATCGTTGGCAATGGTAAGACTTTTACCAACGAAATTAAAAACTTTGTTAAGACTTTTACCTACGAACTTTTTCGTAGGTAAAAATTGTGTTAAGACTTTTACCTACGAACATTTTCGTAGCTACAAACTATGTTAAGACTTTTACCTACAAATGTTATCGTAGGTACAAACTTTGTTAAAACTTTTACCTACGACATATTTCGTAGGTACAAACTGTATTAAGACTTTTGCCTATGACCGTTTCCGTAGCTAAAAACTTTGTTAAAACTTTTACCTACGAATGTTTTCGTAGGTACAAACAGTGTTAATCCTTTTACCTACGAACGTTTTCGTAGCTACAAACTTTCTTAAAACTTTTACCTACGACATATTTCATACGTACAAACTGTGTTAAGACTTTTACCTACGAAGTTGTTTGTAGGTACAAATGTAGATTTAAGACGGTAAGACTTTTTACCTACAAAATTGGGCATAGGTAAAAACTGTTGACGAAAGTAATTCGTCGGTTAAAGAATGTGAATAAACCTTCAGCTATGGTCAATATCCGTAGCTATTGCTTACATTAAAAAAAATAAATTATAATCAGTCATTCATTTAATTACCACCTGCATAATCAATCATTCATTCAATTACCATCATTCATTCAATTACAATCATTCATTCATTCAATAATGAATCAATTTCAATTACAATTACAATTACAATTGCAATTACAATCATTCATTCATTCAATAATGAATCAATTACAGTTACAATTACAATCCTTCATTCAACCAAAGGAAATCATGAAATAGTTTCAAAATAGCTTATTAGAACAATTAAGACACACCATTGCTAGAACAACTGCTCAACCCAGTGCAGTCTAGTCATGGATCATGGTTCTCGAATTCTACTTCGAGTCTTAAAGAACATCCAATGAAAATAATGTATCGAATCCACTATGACTTACTTCTTGTACTAAGCCTTGTGCCTTCATCAGATTACCAAGGTTGCTATGAGCATCAACTAAAAGAAGATATGCAAATAGTAATTTCAATACATCTATAATAAAAGAAGGAAACTAAATGATAAAACAAGACAAGGATTTCACCAAGCGAGGGTTCAATGCAAGAGCCTGGCGACCACACTAGGTTGCGTCATTAAGTCTTCCTTTCCTCGTATATGCACTAGTTAAATTTGACCATGCATCATAGAAATTGGGGCAAAGCTGCAAATCTTAAAGAATAAACAATATAAATATAAATATATAAGAAAAAAAAAACAGATAAGAAAGGCAGTCTTGTTCTCTAATCAGTGGTAAAGATCAACAAAAAAGGGAAACAGCAGAATGTTTTTTAAAAAAATTTCTCCATGTGAACTTTCATTACAGTCATTTCTTTCCCACCAATGTGTCAAATGTGCAGAAGATCTGATCCATGAAAGAATGTGGGCCAGACAATAACGATCACCTGGTATGATAATGCAGTCGATTTACTCATTGCTGCTGGAAACAACTGGGGTTGACAACACCTGTATAATTGCATACAATTGGTTGCATGTGAGCTTCAGAGGCAACAAAGCTCATTTGCCAATGTGTCAAGTGTAATACATCTAGCTGTAAACGGTGGGATCCACCATGAAGATGACCTGATGCAAAAATCAGACTGGTCCACTCAACAAATAGGCACTCATTTGTATGTTGAATCAGACTGTCCATTCTTCTTGTACAAGGCGACCGGCCCTCATGAGCAGACTGGCCTGATTTTTGTGACTGGTGACTCATGGTGGAGTCCATCGTATGCAAGGTTTATATGCTTAGACACATGACCCATGTGATCTGAGTTGCATGTGAATTTCCCATGCAACCCATTTTAGTTGAAGTTCTCTTTCTAAGTGATGGTTTAGACTGTCAAAAATACCAGCTCGTAACTGAAAACTGAAGTTGAGTCATACCAATTCCATCTAACTCAACCATCAAATTCAAAAAGCATTGTATGTGTCAATGACTCTTAGGGATTTTTTATTCTTAATTTCCTAACTAAAATAACTACTTTTAATACTGATGTGGTGGGGATAAATTGTGTTGTGTACCCTGGAATGAATCATCAGTACAACATAGTCAGGAAGTTACATAGCTTACATATTGGGTGCGAAATAGGATCCTCCGCTCACTGGTACATGGATCCACTTCCCTGGTCATGAATAAGAATATATATATATATATATATATATATATATATATATATATATATATATATATATATATATATATATCACACATTGGACTTCAAGCAACATAAAACTTTCAAGAAAGGAATAAATGTAGCAACAAGCATGCAAGTTCACAGTCTTGGCTTCATCAATGCAACCCATCCATCCACCCATCCCATAAACCCATAAAATCAACCTAAAGATAACTTGGTTAGTTTGCAGATAAATAGAATTTTGCATTTGAAGAAAGATCATATACAACAAGTTGTTGCAGGTCTACAATGAACAATGAAGGAATCAAACTCTTTGCAGGCTGTAGTACAGAATCCTGACCAACCAGACAATTCCGATCATCTAAATATAGACTATTTTTCTTATAATTTCTATTTTTGGAGCAATCAACCAAATGGGAGCATAACCTTAACAATGCAATTCTTTAGAACCATATAAATCCAAGAGAGGTCCCAAAACTAGAATGATTGGACCTATTTTTCTTTAGATGGATCCAAAATTCACCAAAAATATTTGCACATCCAAGTGTTGAACAAATCTCAGAGTGTGGACATCCATATGCCTCACAAAAACATTCTCAAGAGGACAAGTTCAAGAGTGCAAAGATGTGAGTACAAGGGTATGGATAGCTTGTTTTAGGAAGGTTCTCGTGTCTCTAGATTATAATATCCAGGATATATAGAACTCCTAGAGAGACACTATTGTGCCTCTTTAAGATCCCTTTCGGCCATCCATTGGGCCCCACCATGGAATGCCATAGCCAAAAAAAAAAAAATTACAGATCAAATATTGCAACTGTCCAGGTTAAGGCCTTGTTCTAACTAGAGACAATCATGAAAAAAAGAAAACAAAAGGAAATACATTTAAGAAGAGAGCTAGATATCAAACTCTTCACTGTGACAGTCAAGCTCCATCCATATTGCAAATAATCTGGTTTCTCAAGGACCAAGCATATCTAAGTGGATTGTTATTTTGCATATACTTGTACTCTTAGAGAAAAGCTCTTGAAGCCTTACATACCTTTTCAACAATCTGTTCACATTTCCTTTTTGTTTTATTCCAACGCAATGGCCGCAAGTTATTCAAGCTTTCGCTTCCCCCTGATTCAAAAATATCAGAAGACATCAATATGAAAACTGTTTTGCCAACACTAGAGTACCTAAAAGGGCTATGTGGTGAGGTGATGAGAAGGAAAGAGGTCCAAAGAAGATAAATCAACATCATTAAAGACATATATGAGGCTAGGGCTATTACAAGAGCGAGAATGCTCACGAGTATGACGAGTTCCTAGTAGGAGTGGCTCTTCATCAAGGGTGCATTAAACCATTACCTTTTTGCAATTGTTATAGATAAATAAACCACTAGTTTCCAAGATGGGGTCCCTGCATGTATGTTTTTTGTAGATGACATGGTGTTGGTAGACAAGACCAAGGACGCAAATGCTAAATTGGAGTTTTAGAGGAAGGCTCTAGAACCAGAGTCTTAAACATTAGGCAAACCAAGCTTGAGTATTAGAATTGCAACTTCAGAAGAAACAATTACAGAGACAAGGCTTCATTTGAAATTGATAGTTGAAATAAGATACTTGTCTAGGTATCTGTGTAACAATTTTGGTTCTGGGTTTCACGTAAAAACACCAAAACGCAGGAGCATACACATTGCACATCTGTGAACCTTGAATTAATAATCTGGCAATAAGCAAGACCCTTCAAGGATGATTCTGGCATGTCTAGAACGACATTCCTCATTTTTGTATTTTTGGTTGATGACAGTGAAAAGTTCTGTTTTAGGTCCTATTAGAACTAGTTACTAATTATGCGGTACGCACATGTCCTCGTATTCAGCAAGGGAATTGATGAATGTTATCAGATAGGTACTTGTGGCTTCTGAGGATTGGAGATTAGTGTCTTGAATAACCTAACTCAGTGGCTGGCTATCTCCTGGCATCTTGTTCACAAGGAAGTAAGCAAGATTTGATTTTTGATACATTCGCTACAGATGTAGTTGCAGGGTATTAGTCGAGTATTGGACTCCCTCAGTAACTCTAGTGTTATATTTGACTATGTATCCATTTACAAGGGATGGTGAAGAATCAACGATGAATAGCATTTTTATTTATTTAAATAAAAATGAAATTATTCAAGAAAAAAAGCATTGATAAACAACGACACTTCTTTTATAGCACACTTTTCCACAAGCAACCTTTGAATCTATTATAGCTACACATGCGATCGGACTACTCAAAACTTTCAATACGAAAAGCGAGCCGGTGGAGAAGATAGTAAATAATCCACCAATACTCGAGCAACAGAATCATCGTAAAGACAAAAAAAAAACAATCTATAACCATCCTCAAGCCCATATCAACTTCACGTACCATAATTAGGCCAAGAATATTAAAGTTATATTATTCGAAAAGCACTATAAGTAATATGTGCGACACTAAATAATCAATGAAAAGCTTGACAGGGTGATCAGAATAGCCCAAATTTCCAAGTACAAAGAGATAAAAAATAAATTGGGTAAAAAGAATGTTCCATATGATTTAGATACAAAAGGTAACAACTTACACCGGATGCACACCACAATAGCAAAAATGAAAACCAGAATCAAAGTCATAGCGATAAATAAGGTGTTAAGACCACAATCATGTCCTGAGGGAGTAAACCAATGGAAGAGCAAATTTCCGAGAAGGAAAATGTTGCCACATAACAAACAAGTGAGACAACAAACAACGCCATGTACCTAGATTCAAAGATAAAAACATTAAAAATTTTAAGAAAGTCTTACTCATCAGGAAATTTACAAAAAAGAAAGAAGTATACACATGTTGATCCTCAAATTGAAACAAGAGCGCCTTATCAAGGATGTGAAGAAAAAAAGTTCGAAGGCCATGCAGCTAGAGCATCAAGAGAGGAAAATAGAAATTCAGTTTTGGTTCCATCACCAATTGAAATTTGCATTTGTTTCACACACCTTTTTCTTTGGGAAATCCCATAATGGTCGCATCTCTAAGTTGGAGGTCTCACGGATTAGACCTTTTGGTAATGAATCAGTCCCACGAGGTCGACATCGGCCCTGAAACAACAGAAGAACACATAGTATAGTAAACAATACTAACATTTCATTCATGAGAAAATGCAACGAAATTGAGCCCCTACAAAAGTGTCGTACCTTGCATCTATTATCAGATTGAGTAATTGGCAACGGATCAACCTTGATCAACTCCCATTTTGATATTCTCTGCACAATGGATCCCAAAACGCTTTGAATGTGAGATGTGTTTCCAAGATATTGAAATACATGAAACATACATGCTTCAACAACAAAATATAGATATAAATAAAAATAAAAACTTGAATCAACATGACCAAAAACCTGAATCAAGACAAATCTGGGGAAAGTAGGATTCGAATTACTACAATCACAAGCAGCCATAGCACTACCCATTTGAAAAGTCAAACAAAAGTAATCAGACACTGCTGGTAAAGTTAAATATCTCATTTATATCTGAGGGGATATATCTGGAGACCAAGTCAAGTAAAAGACACTGAGCCCATTCAATGAAGTCCCTAATCCTGTGAAAGCACCAGGTAATTTAGATGGTGTTAGTATATTTTGGTGAACTATTTTATATATGAAGAATACTTTATTATATAACTCAATTTGAATGACAGAAGATTGAAATCCAAAATGACCTATACTTTTGCAGCACGAAATTAGCAGGAATGGCAGCTTGACAAAACCAAGCTCGTAAATTACGATCGCCATCCAAAAATAAAACTGGGGCCTACGATCGCCAACATTCTTGCATAAAACACATGCATGGGGCATCTTTGAGTGAATCAAACATCCCAACAATATGGGGATGTTTTATGTGATTTCAATTTTTGGTCATTCTACTAAGGGTAGAAATCCCAAAATCATAAATTATTCTTCTAATGGGCTGAGCCAAACACAGTTCAATTGAATTGTGCATTCAAATGATCTCCATATTGAAACCACCTTACACTCAGCTGGAGTCAAAAGAAACATAACTGCATTTTGAGGGCTCTGTCCTCATTATAATAGTAGGACACATTTTCATCATTTAAAATTGAGTGAAAAGCTGCACTTGTGGCTATACTAATTTGTGATTTTGGAATTTCTACTCTTATTAGATTTCCAAAAATCACAAAATGGGGATGCTAATAAGGAAATTGCTGAATATGTGGCAGATTCAGCAGATTCTGCCCTTTTGTATCATTTTTTTTTATCACAAAATGATACAAAAGGGCAGAAAAGAAAAAAGCCTGGAGAATGTTTGGAAGATTTTTTTCACACGTCCATTTTGTGATCAAACAGAGTCCAATGTTACATGTTGATCATTCTTTAAACATCCTCCCTATGATCCGATATTAACCTTATAGATAAAAATAAATAAATAAAAACCACACACACATACACTAAAATCTGCCCTTTTTACTCATGGTGTAAAAGCTAACAATATCTAGGCAGAAACTCATATGCCACACTCAACATTCATTGTTTCCCAGACAAGCATTCTCATGATTTTGGCAGAAGTTCAACAACTAGCTACAATCTGAGATTAACACCCCTTAACCTAACCTCCATTCATTAGTTTTTCAAGAGAAAAATAGGACAGATCTTTAAAAATCAAGCACATCTAAAACTGAGGTGGGCCACACGAAACTAGAGAGTTGGAACAGAAACGTCCACTGTTGAAACCTTCCTAGACCTGATCATGGTGTTTATATGAAATCCAAACCGTTCATAGGGTTATCACCACTCCGATAAACTGTAGGAATAAATATCATCTAGATACATAACTTATGTGACCTCACAAAGTTTCCAATGGTGGACATTCCAACCCTGCTATTTTGTGTGGTAGGGCCAACTGAGATGTGTTTCAAACATCTAACCCATCTACTATATGTGTCCCACTTAGATGAAGGGTTAGGGTTTTTACCTTTCGAGCTTTGAGGAAGAGAACGAGAAGAGTTTGAGTTGGAGCCCCGATCACAAATTGGGTTCCCGATCTCTGAGGGGAGAGAGAGAGAGAGAGAGAGAGAGAGAGAGAGAGAGGATCCGAGAGAGACTGAGAGAGGGAGAGGATGCGTGAGAGAGAGAGAGAGAGGGCCGAGAGAGATAGAGAGAGATAGAGGATGCGCGAGAAAGGACTGAGAGAAACAGAGGGATAGATTAGGATGCGAGGAGTCGCTGCTAACGGAGACGGACGGACGCGGATTTCCTAAGGAAGACTTTGGCAGGAAGTTTTGCACAAAATTCTGTGTGGGTCCTACTTAGTTGTTTGTGTGAAATCTAACCCCTCTATCCATTTTTTAAGATAATTTTATGACGTGGGACCAAAATCAAGGAGGATCAAAAACTCAAATGGGCCACACGAGAGGAAACAACGGAGATTTAGTGACAACCGTTGAAATATTTATGTCTATAAAAGTTATTGACGATATAATTTTTGTTGGTTTTTTCACTTTAACTAAGTGAAAATGACCTTATAAATGGTTTAGATGACATATAAACAGCAAGGTAGAGCCTAGGAAGGTTTCAACGGTAGGCATTCCTTTCCCCACTGTTTCATCTCCTATGGCCCACTTGAGTTTTGGATCCTACTCATTTTTGGTAGAATATCTTAAAATGAGGTCAAAAAATGGATGGATGGCTTTGATTTCTCACAAACATCACAACGGGCCCCACCTATAGTCCTTGCGTTGGAACTGCATGCGAAAGGCTTTCGCATGAAATCAGCGTCCGAAACGGATTGGTGACTCCCCCTCAGCACCACCCCCGTGGTCGGTGGTCGGTGCTCAGGGACCCACCATAATGTCTGTGTTTCATCCATTCCCTTCATCCATTTTTACATAGCATTTTATGGCTTTATACAAAAAATGATAGGAATACAAATCTTAAGTGGACGACACCACAGGAAAAAAAATAATGATTGGCTATCCACCATTAAAATCCTCCTAAGGCCCACTGTACTGTTTATTTGACAGCCAATATGTTGATTAGTCCATACAGACCCAGATGAAGGAAAACAATAAATATCAGCCTGATCCAAAACTTTTATGGCCCCCAAAACATTTTTAATGTTCAACGTTCGTTCAACACCATTTCCTGTAACGTGGTCCACTTGAGATTGAGAGATACCTTATTTTTTCTTTCATACCATAAAATGATCTATAAAAATAGATGTACGGAATGGATGAAATACATAAATCATGATGGGCCCACAACGCACCGAAAACCAACCAATTGCTGGTGGCAGGGGAGTAGCCAATCCGTTTCCGTCCTGACATAGGGCGTCTCTTGGACGCCCTATGGTCAGTGACGTCACCAAGTTTTGTGGGCCCCACTATGATGTATTTGTTATATCCACACCATCCATCCATTTTGAGATATCATTTTAAGTCATGATCCAAAGAATGAGGCAGATAAAAATCTGTAGTGGACCCCACCATAGAAAATAGCAGGGATAGTGATTTCCACCATTGAAACTATCTTAAGGCCCATCGTAATGTTTATTTGAAATCCAACCTGTTAAAAGTTAAAAAATACATGAAATATGAGAAAACACAAATATCATCTTCATATAAAACTTTTATTGCCTTTGGTAGTTTTTAATGGTGGGCGTCACTGTCCCACTGTTTTCTATGTTGGGGTCCACTAGAGCTTGGGATTTAACTCGTTCTCTGGATATTGCCCTAAAATGATCTCTACAAATGGATGGAAGGTGTGGATATAAAACATATATCATGGTGGGGCCTAAAAAGAGGTATATAAATATCGTGAACCACACCACATGAAAACAATAGTGATTGGATATCCTTCGTTAAAATCCTCGTAAGGTCCACTGTACCATTTATTTGGCATCCAATCTGTTTATTAGGTCATACAGGCCTAGATGAAGGTGGAAAACAAAAATCATCTTGATTCATAACTTTTATGGCCCCCAAAATGTTTTGAATAGTTGATGCTCATTCAACACTGTTTCTTGTAATGTGGTCCATTTCAGATTGGGATATACCTCATTTTTGGTCTCATGCCATAAGATGATCTTTAAAAATAGATGGACGGCATGGATTAAACACATACATCATGGTGGGGCTCACATAGCACCAACCACTAGCCATTGGCTAGTGTTAGGAGAAGTAGCCAATATGTTCCCCTTATTTGTGGTGCAGTCCATTTAATATTTGGATATGATTAATTTTTTGGATAATTCTCTAAAATGATCTCAAAAAATGGATGAATGGTGGGGTTGATCCCAAATTTTTGATAAATCCAAAACTCAAGTGGGCCATGCCACATGAAACAATGTGAAATAATGATTTCCACCGTTGATACCTTTCTTGGGCCCACAGTAATGTTTATTTGTCATCCAACCTGTTCATAATATCAAAAAGATATGAATGAAGGGAAAACACAAACATCGGCTTGATCCAAAACTTATATGGCCTCCAAGAATTTTTCAATGGTAGAGGTTCAATCACACTATTTCTTGTGGTGTGGTCCACTTGAGCTTTGGACATGATTCATTTTTGTTCTTTAGACCCCAAATCATTTGTTAACATGGATGAACGGAGTGGATAAAATAAATTATTAATGGTAGACCCCACAAAGTTAACTCAGGGTAATTAGTAAATCACCTAAATGGAGTGGAGAGGGGTTTCCTTTCATAATCTTATATTGGGTTTGCCTAAATGTGATTCAGATATCCAACCCACTCATTATGTGTGTCCCGCTTGGATGAGGGGTCAGACCAAGTTTCAGCTGCATCCAAAACTCACGTGGGCCCCACCAAGTTCTTTTATATTTTTTAGGATGTCTTCACATGGTTTTAGATGGCATAGCCCACTTGAGTTTTGTATACGGATGATTTTTTACATATCTCATAACCTGAAGGGGAGACATTAAATTCATGGTGTTGATATTCGACACATTATGATGGGGCCCACAAAACTTACATCAACACTAGTGTTCTCACGAGGTAAATAAAGTTGGGTTACAATTTTGACCAAAATATTTGCCCTATTTTACCTGTTTGGTCCATGCACTCTATTTTTTTTTTTTTATATCAATACTCAATTTCATTAGTTATTCGTCCCGATCAAGTTACATATGAAAAAGATATTGGGCATACAAGATTAATCAACAATTTTAGTGAAATTTGATTTAAACATTTGAAGTTATTTACTCTTCAACTGACTAGATTGTCCAAAAACTTAAAGGTACAAGTAGTGGATGTGCCTAATAATTTAGTAATTTTTTTTTTCAAACATAAATTTTAATTTCCATTTAAAAATAACATTCTTTTATAAAATGTATATTTTTGAAAACATTTTAATAAAATAACATATTTTAAATTATAAATTATTTCTTTGAAAAAAAATACAAATTTTGAATTTTTATTTTCAAAATTTCCAAATATTTTCTCATATTTTAAATTTTTTCTCAATAATTTCAAAATGCTGATTTTCTTTTCTTCAAAAGCATCATTTTATTTTCAAAAATTTTCTTAAACATTGTTAAAATTTTAAACTAATCAATATTCTTTTTCATGTGAAATTACAAATCATTTAAATATTACTTTTTAATTATAAAAAATAAAAAAATTTCCACTCATATGATATAAAAACTACATATATATACAGAAAAACAGAGGATAATTACTGACGGCTTCTGTTCGTCGGTAAAAACAATTAGCGACGGTTATCAGCCGTCGGGAAAAATTTTAATATCTATTTTTACCTACGAAATTAATCGTCGGTAAAAATACTTTTTGGTAAAAGTATTCGGTCTTGGCGGGAATTTTTGGTCACTGGCGGGAACCTTTTTCCGACGGTTTTAGTTCGTCGGAAAAACTGACATGCTTTGGCGGGAACTTTTTCCCGACAGTTTTAGTTCGTCGGAAAAACTAATGCTTTGGCGGGAACCTTTTGCCGACGGTTTTAGTTCGTCGCAAAAACTGTCGTGCTTTCAGTCATGGCAGATGGTCGAAGGCGGGAACCTTTTCCCGACGGTTTCAGTTCATCGGTAATAAGTATCGGATTTTTGCCGACGGTTGATGTCCGTCGGTAAAAACACATTGACCAACAAAACTGTATTTCATTGGTACTAACATAGTACTGGATTTGTGCCGACGTGTTATGTCCGACAGGAAAAATACTTTTGCCAACGAGGATGGATTTAGTTGGTAATTATATTGTACCAGATTTTTGCCGACGGTTCATGTCCGTCGGGAAAAACACAACCTACAAATAAAGTAAATTTCGTTGGTAGAAGTAAATTTTTTGAATTTTTTTTGTCAAAATATAAAAATAACCATTACCAACGAAAATTGACGTCGGTAAAAGTTTACTTTTACCTACGAAATTACAATTTCGTCAGTAAAAGTAGACTTTTACCTACGAAATTAAAATTTCGTTGGTAAAAGTTTGAAAATAATTTTCGTTGGTAAGTCCTTTTTACCTATGAAAAAAAAAATCGTCGGTAAAAATCCTATTTCTTGTAGTGCGTGTTACGAATTATCCCGTGATTAAATTGATTACATATATATTTTTTTGTTTAAGTTGTACTTGTAAGTAGGATTGAGTTTCATAGTTTAATGCTCTGTAAGCTCATGTTAGGGGCAGACTACAGTAAAATATATTGAGTTTTCCCATTCTCTTATGGACTCAAGATTCCAACAAAATCGAGAAGATATCCTTTATCTTTGCCTTCCTGCACCCTTACTAGCGTTATTAGCACTCCAAACATCCCAAATACCTTAACCTCGACTATTCCTTCATTCTTGAAATTTATGAAACCAAAGTGTAGTCTGTGATTAACCCACTAGCCATAGGATTGAAATGGTAATTCATATAAAAATTTGTGTCTTTAAAAACTTTTTAGGATGTTGAGAGAATTATTAAACTCCAAATTGGATATAAATTAAAACGAGGACTCTTATAAACTAAGACTCAAAGGACAACCTCATAAATAGGAGATTTAAACTTTCCAACGATGGTCGTTCCCTAAACATTTAAATTGATCAGACTACGGAATTATGGAAGTATACGCCTGCGAAGCATTCACGGCTTGACCCAATTCTCAATCCTGGGCGACTACCAATGGACTCACTGTTTTAACCGAAGAGAAGACCAGGATCCACCAGGATAAAGAAAGGATACGATGAGCCTTCTACCCTGGTCAGGTAGATGATCGACGTATCGGGTTCAAGCCCACTACAACCGTCTTTCCGTATTAGTCTAACATTGAAAGCAAATATTTTTACTCTAGATAGAGGGAAATTGACGTCATAAATCCAAATCTTTTAAAAAATAAATAGATAATTAAATAAATTGTAGTAAATCATCAAGGCAAAATTATTTTTAAGGGAGGTAGACTAAAATGAGTCAAATTAATATAGATGGTATACACCTTACCATGCATATAAACTTGAAATCAATAAAACTTTGGCAAATGAAATAATAAAATCTTTGTTTATTACCCTTAGGCAATTTCAGGGACGAAATTGTTTTTAAGAGGGGTAGATTGTAACATCCTGAATTTTCACGGTTTTGGATTTTCAAAAATCCTTAATTTTTTTTTTTTAATTAACTTATAATATCACTAAATGACCATTAACACTCAATGTTAGTTTATGATGGGGTGGACCAGTCTAGTTATGATGGGACAGTGCGGGTCGTCAAGCCAGATAGTCTGTTTACACCTAGCAACAGCTCATATGGGCCACCTAGCAACTGAAGAGGGTCAGAAAAATCTAAAAATTTAGCGAACTGAAGATCTCACTGGGCTTGTGGTCCATCGCAGACCACGGACCTAGTAGATACCCAGAATTGGAATTTGGCACTTGTCAAATGCACCCCACCAATGCCAGAATTAGAATCTAGCACTTGCAAATAAAACCGAGATACCAGACTTTTTAGCCATCGGATTTCTTTCAAATTTACGGTGAAGGTCTAATGCATTTTTTTACGCTCACCCATAAAATCTAGGTCCCGATCGTGGCACGGTGACCGTTGATCGCGAATCGGACCCGTGCGACCAACCCCATATCCGATCGTCCCCAAATTTTGCATGGCCCTTCATCGGGCCATAAGTCACCTATCCTGTAAGTTTTAGCCAGAGGGACACCAGAGCCACCCCAATCACCGAAATGGGCCCCTCAGGGCCATTTAAAGATCGAAACCGTATGCTCAAACCCCATACTCGATCATCCGTTTGTTCACAAACTTTGCATGACCTCTCATCGGGCCATAAGGCACCTACACACTACGTTTGGTGGCCAGAGGGGTGTTAGGGCTACCCCAACACCAATAGGGAGTCCTAGTGGTCTATTTTGAGAAATTGTGGAAGCTTGGGGCCATTTGCACCAAATCTGACATTATAAAAGGGGTTTCTTTTGGACACCCCTCTCCCCATACGAATTTGCTCTATGGAAGGAAAGAGAGAAGAGAGAAAAGGGAGAAAGAAGAAAGGAAGAGAGAGAGGGAGAGTGAAGGAGAGTGAAGTGGGTCATAGATCAAAGTAAGGCCCAAGGGAGTCCCATCTTGCAAAACTCTACCTCTCCCTCAAGAAAATCCATCATCCACAACTGGGAGAACCCCTCTCTGCCGATTTGATAGGTAAATCTCTCATCTTCTTGGAAACCCCTCATGTTGAGAGAGGATTTGCATGAGATTCTAACATGCAATGCTTTGCGTTAGGGATTCTGGCTAATTGACTCCGAGTTCGGCATTTCTAGGTCATTTCCAAGATCTCAACGAACCATAGGTGCAAACTATTAATCTTAGGTGGCCTAGCACCAATTATATCATAAGTTTAATGATTTTGTTTGCTTGAATGAGGCATATGTAGAATCTAGAGAGAACTTAGAATTTGGATGTTTGTTTGAGATGTATGGAATTGTATGTTTGTTTACCTTTTTTTATGATGATGTTTTTACCTCTCACATGTTTGAGATATTGTGGATGACTATATATTCATGTGTTACGTGATTTTTCTCATATGTTGTTGCCTATGATATGTATGATGCTTGTCCTTGTGCATTTTGATTATTTGAAATGTAGGAAGTGTTTCACTTCCTTGCTAACCCACACCTTTCACATGCACCTTGCTTATGATAATGTAACATGCTTGTTAAGGATATTTGAATTGTATGATAAGATGTATGCAACATGATACTGTATGCTAGTTGATAACCTGGATGATGGTACGTTACGAATTCTCATCAAACCCTTGGATTGGTCAGGAACATGAGGTGAGACGGTAGTCCCATTGGTTGGTTTACCCTAAGACTAAACCGGCGGATTGGGCGGGTGAGTACGGGCGGCAGTAGTTCGACTACATGGGTCTATTGTATCCGATGTCGTTCGTCACGAGTTCACCTAACTCGTGCGGTTTAGCCTATTACTGACCAATCTCAATTATTAACCATGTTTGCTCACATATTTATGGAACTTGGAATACCCCATCATCGTTGGAACCCACCGATAATCACTTGAAGTTGATCCACTACCTCGTAAGCCAGACATGGTGGAATGAGACACTATGTCCGAGCTGTCGGCCTACGCTGGGGTGACACGCCTCCCCATAGTGACCGCGAGCGATCCCTTTCTCTCGGCACTCCCCATGTGCTTGAAGTCAGGGATAGGGAACCCGACGGGATTAAGGATTGCGGGGACTTGGCCTCACACGTTGGGGGGTCTTGGCCTCGAAACTAGTTCAGGGCATTGATACGTTGAGTGTATCAGTTTTCCAAACCTACTGGATGAATGACTTAACTAAGAACTCGGCTAACACGATCACGTTACATCGCACTAGTTAGGGTGGCGACTCAGCAGTCGAGGTCACTCTGAGAGAGTGTTGACATACGCGATCGTTAGATGGAGCCGCTTGAGGGAGTGTTGTGGCGAGGGCATGCATCATATCATCCATCATGCATATGCATTCCCAAGATTAGTTTAAACACTGTGGATGAATGTTTTTCATTAAATTCTTAATATAACTGTTGCTTGTACAACTTAAGACTAATACGTAACGCCCTAAAAATAAATTCAACTCCTGAGTTCCAACGTATCACTTATGCAACATAATGAATGATGAGTAAATGTTGTCTGTATTAGTGCATTGAACATGAGTGAGATTAAGCCAAAACAACATATCATACTTCAGAGACAAGTGAGATAGCAAGCGGAAGACTGTGATAGATATATAAAATATATAAACTGTAGTGAGTCTTCAGAGTGTGATAATGTTACCAGGTTAACTAATTACAAGTATTTTTACAAAATATATCAAATTGTGTAAAGTCATCCAGTCAACATCCCTGTAATCCCGTCGATCAAGACACTGCTCACATGAAGCCGCCAGAAAACAACATATATGATAAATCATCCTCATCGACATAAAAGTCCGGCTCCCCCTCAGGAGTAGCGTCGTCATCTGCAATCAGACAAAGTCTGGTGGGTGTTCGGAACACCGTCCCGTAATGTGGGAGTGAGTGATTAACTCAGTGGAACAGTAAAGCATATGTTAATATGTTATCAAAACAATCAAGCAGTAATGATAAGGCAGTACACTCAATAATCCTAAGTACTCTTGTTAATGCAAGAATGAAATGCTGTCATGATGCATGCCCTCACCGACATACTCCCTCATGCGACACCATCTTATGTCCGCGGCATGTGTTCATTCCTCAGTGCTCCACATCTTTCAGGCACATGCAGTGCGATGATGAGCATGATTACCGAGTTGTTATTAGTCCATTTCAAACAGCAAGATTGAGAAACTAAGGTACCTCCCTTGTATCATTCCCAAACATGATCCATTCTAGGGTCGTCAAACCTAGATAATCTCATACGATAGTGTGGTTCTAGGGTGCTACAAAAGCTGTCAGGGCTGTAACACGCAATCGTTACACCACTCCCCCATCACCTTTTTAACGGTTCATCACTAAATTGATACAGGCCTAGTTCATACTCTATCCACTATGGCAAAACTCGTCGCCTCGCCGCAAATTCAGAGTATGCTCAAGGTCACTACAAAGGGCTGTCAGGGCTGTTACACGCAATCGTTGTACCACTCCCCCATCACCTTATCAATGTAGGCCGGCAGCACGAATATAGTATCTCATACCACCATAATCGGCTCACTAGTCTGGTTGCTCAATGGACACTACAGGGAGGCTCCGGCTGACGCACACGTAACACCACGAAACTCCAGCGTAGGCTGACAACTCGACCACGGTGTCCCATACCACCATGCCCGGCTCATGAGTCTTAGCGGATCGAGGTACCATGGTTAACGGAATTTCACTGATAAGTTTGGTACCCTAGGTTCAAGTAGAGGCGTCCAAACATGGTGAACATACATAAGACAGATCGGGTTGCTTGACGAGCTCAGCTAGCTCGAGCGCACAACAAGTTGAACGATATGAAGTGTATAAGCACTTCGTGTGGCCAGCTACTATCGCCAACCGAAGTACGACTCGGGTTCGTCGAACGCATCTCTCATGGCGAATGAATCTCAGCCACGAATTCAATCACATTACCGATTGCCTGGACTATACAATAGCCCCAATCACATTCAATTACAAAACAGTTAAAGCAGTAATGGATCAAGATTTCAAATCATACAATCAAATATCCAATATTGTTCCGCTAGTAGTCGCTGTGGTCATTACATGGAATCGTTACACCACTCCCCCATCACCCTTCATGGATTTTATGGAATACAACTTAAACATGTGAAGTAGTCAGAGAAGAATTAAATAAACAAGTAATTCAAACATATTAACAAGCATGTTATAAAACACAATGCAAATAGGCAATCCTAACACATACGTTTCATAAACCAGTAATTGATTAAACTAAACAACTTACATGAAAGAAATCATACACATCACTAAGGTAGTTAAGAATCCTATCTCAACACCCTTATACATTACAATTTACTAACTACTACTCATTCAGACATTTCAACAAACACTTTAGACTACATACATCAATATACATGACGTATGTTGATCACATAGGTATTAGGCCAAATCCTTTCACTAGGGAGCTGCCCCATTGGTAACACGCGTGCACCCACGATGGATAGTCATGGCAAGCAGGAATCCAAGTTCCATATTCATTCAGTCATTTCCACAAACACTTGGGCTACATATTTTAACATATATAGAGTATATTGGTCGTAGCGTGATTTAGGGCAAATCCTTTCGTCAAAGGGGTATCGCCTATACAACAATCATATATCCATAACAATTAGTCATGGTGAGCACGAATGCGAATTCCATACTCATTCGGTCATTTTCACAAACATTTAGAAAACACTCTTTTAACATACATAACGTATACTAGCAAAAATATGTATTAGGGCGAATCCTTTCGCCGAGTGAGTATTATACATATATATAGTATGTTCATACAATAATTAATCATGGCTAACATACTTTCAAAATTTGTACGTATACGGTATTTTCTACAAATACGAGGAATATAGTATATTCAACATATTTAACGTATAACCGAAAAACGAAACGGACAACACTTTGTACATGTGCAGTTGCATGCAGATCATGAATCTATCATTATCTGATATTGAAAGCATTGAAAACTATAACCTATACATCTAAAGTTCGCACCTTTTGTCGTAGAATTGTAACGGAGTCGATAGAATCTCTAAGTCTTCGTCTACGGCAGTATATCAACCTATAGCACGGGATATGTTAGCTATTTCGCTACTTGAATCAATCCAAATCCTTAAACAGGTTAGGGTTAGGATTTTCTTACCTGGAAATGGAGCTGAAATCACCGAAAAAGCGATTAGAACGAGGTGGTTAGGCTTGTACAATGGCAGGGTAGAGCATCAGGGAGATCCTCCCACAACTCCCACACTCTCTCTCTTTTCTCTCTTCTCTCTCTTAGGTTTTCTTAAATTCGTATGGAATGAGAGAGTGAGGGCTTAAAGTCCTTATATAGGCCCAAAACTCTCCAAAATAGACCCAGGGTCAAGGTATACTTAGGTTTTGTCCAAAGGGCATCTGTTTCAGCTCAACGAAGCATTTTCGGAGCCCCCCCTTGAGCCAAAGGTCGGACTTAAGCTCACTGACTATGGATCCAAGTCGAGTTACGTTTTCATTCCAATTAGGTTTCCAAATCACACGTGGCGGACCAGTTTCAGTTCAACGGTCCCTGGGACTCGATCAGGGCCACAAGTACACTGCCATGTGTATGAAATTTCCCCTGATCCGAGGGTGTAATTGGGTCAGATTCTGATGGTCTGATTTCTTATAACAGGCCCGCAAGTGACAAGTCTCAGATTACTTAAATGAGACTTAATTTCTAAAGAAATCTACGTTTTCTCACACTCTTCACTTTGAACTCAAGCGAATAGCCATGGGACACAATTTTGATTTGATTTTCGAGATGGTTGTCAAGCCCAACAAGGCGGTCCTAACCGTTTAACTTCGCGTTAATTGGACTTCCGAAGTGCGGTCCAGATCTGAAACGGAGTTTCAATGTGCTCCCGAGAGCAACTGGGTAATGAGATTGATCCTAGATTTTAGGGCAACCTAGTGTCAATGATTCTACAAGTTTTGGGTCTTGCAGATCGTATTTAAAGTGGATCAAGCAGATTTCATAGCTAATCTAGTTTAGTACTTAGTTACTTTGTCTCATTTCTAAAGGATTTAATCTTGAGCGATTTCTGCCTGAGGTGGCACTAGGGTCTTTGTACGGATTTCTAAAACATTGTTCTTCTTCACCTAAACTTTAGGATTCATGCCTAATATGAAAGAACTTAGAGACGTTTAAAGAACAAGGTAGTGAAAGGTGAGATTTGTGAAGGAAATGGGTTAAGAAGCGATTTTAGACTGTGGGATTCAGTTCTGACAAGTTAATAAGATGTTAGGATCGACCCATTGCCTAAGGACGTCTAATTCCAGGTTGGTAAAAATCTGAAATGTTACATAATAGCACTCACTGAGTTGATCACTCACTCCCACTTTGGGACGGTGTTTTAAAACACCAACTAAACTCTTCCTTAGTTGTAGGTGATGCAGAGTACGAGGAGCTTGACGACGGGAACCTCGAGGAGGACGACGAGCTGTCCTACTCAAGCGTTGATGGACGACCCTTCATCGGCTTAGGAGACTGAATTCTGGATCGCTGAGTAGTGGATTCAGTGCACCATTCTTTGGACATAGCATTTTTATATTTTTGTTGGGCGACGCCTTGTGTTGCCCATTTATATTCTTTTGAACCTGTATATATTGATTTCTTTTCATTTCAGCAGATTAGTTGTGATTGTGCTTCATGTTCTAAGTAATTCCACGTTGCGTATTTCAACCTGATTAAACGCATATTAACGAAAATCGGTGTTAAGTGACCCCAGAAACTCGGGAGTCGAGTTTACACACGACCCCCGATTTTTAGGGCATTACAGGTTCGGTATCGAGTTTAAGTTTCGGTTTTCAAGTTTAGGTTTAGGTTTAGGTTAGAGAGTTGAGATTAGGATTAGGTGTAGGTTTAGGTTTAGGGATTCGAGATTACATTTAGGTTTTAGGTTTAGGTTATAGGTTTAGGTTTAGGTTATAAGTGTAGGTTATAGGTTTAAGTTTAGGTTTAAGTTAGGTTATAGATTAAGGTTTAGGGAATTGAGAATAGGTTAAGGTTTAGGTTTAGGAAATCCGGTTCGGGTTCGGGTTTAGGTTTGGGGTTTCAAGTTTAGGTTTAGGTTAAGCAATTGAGATTAAGATTATGTGTAAGTGTGGGTGTAGGTTTAGGGATTTGAGAATACATTTAGGTTATAGGTTTAGGTTTAGGTTATAAGTGTCGGTTATAGGTTTAGGTTTAAGTTAGTTTATAGGTTATAGCTTTAGGGGAATGAGAATAGGTTAAGGTCTAGGTTTAGGAAATCGGGTTCGTGTTCGGGATCGGGTTTAGGTTTGGGTTTTCAAGTTTAGGTTTAGGTTTAGGTTAGGAGTTGATATTAGGATTAGGTGTAGGTTTAGGTTTAGGGATTTAAGAATACATTTAGGTTTTAGGTTTAGGTTATAGGTTTTGGTTAGGTTTAGGTTATAGGTTATAGGTTATAGGTTATAGGTTTAGGGAATTGAGAATAGGTTAAAGTTTAGGTTTAGGTTTAGAAATGGGTTCGGGTTTGGGATCGGGTTTAGGTTTGGGTTTTCAAGTTTGGGTTTAGGTTTAGAAAATTGGGTTCGGGTTCGGGATCGGGTTTAGGTTTGGGTTTTCAAGTTTAGGTTTGGGTTTAAGTTAGGGAGTTGAAATTAGGATTAGGTGTAGGTTTAAGTTTAGGGATTTGAGAATACATTTAGGTTATAGGTTTAGGTTTTGGTTTAGGTTATAGGTTTAGGTTTTGGTTTTAGGTTTAAGTTAAGGTTATAAGTTTAGGTTATTGGGTTATAGGTTATAGGTCAAGGTTTAGGTTATAGGTTAAGGTTTAGGTTAAGGTTATAAGTTTTGGTTTAGGTTTAGGTTTAGGTTATAGGTTTAGGTTAAGTTTAGGTTTAGGTTATAGGTTATAGGTTATAGGTTTAGGGAATTGAGAATAGGTTAAGGTTTAGGTTTAGAAATCGGGTTTGGGTTCGGGTTTAGGTTTGGGTTTTGAAGTTTATGTTTAAGCTAAGGAGTTGAGATTAGGATTAGGTGTAGGTTTAGGTTTAGGGATTTGAAAATACATTTAGGTTTTAGGTTTTCGTTTATAAGTTTAAGTTATAGGTTTAGGTTTTAGGTTTAGGTTTAGGTTAAAGTCAAGGTTAGGTTATAGGTTATAAGTCTAGGTTATAGGTTTAGGTTTAAGTTATAGGTTTTGGTTATAAGTTATAGGTTATAGGTTTAGGGAATTGAAAATAAGTTAAGGTTTAAGTTTAGAAAATCGGATTCGAGTTCGGGTTTTTGTTTGGGTTTTGAAGTTTATGTTTAGGCTAAGGAGTTGAGATTAGGATTAGGTGTAGGTTTAGGTTTAGGAATTTGAGAATACATTTAGGTTTTAGGTTTAGGTTTAAGTTTTAGTTTATAGGTTCGAGTTTAGGTTTTAGGTTTAGGTTAAGGTTAAGGTTAGGTTAAGGTTATAGGTTTAGGTTTAGGTTATAAGTTTTGGTTAAGGTTTATGTTTAGAGAATTGAGAATAGGTTAAGGTTTATGTTTAGGAAATTAAGTTCGGGTTCGAGTTTAGGTTTGGGTTTTGAAGTTTATGTTTAGGTTAAGGAGTTGAGATTAAAATTAGGTATAGATTTAGATTTAAGGATTTGAGTATACATTTTAGTTTTAGGTTTAGATTTAGGTTTTAGTTTATGTGTTAGGTTTAAGTTACATTATAGGTTAAGGATTAGGAAATTGAGAATAGACTACGGTTTAAGTTTATAGGAAATCGGTTCGACACCGAGTTTAGATTTGGGGTTTCAAGTCTAGGTTCAGAGATGCTACTTCATTTCTCGGACGAAAGTGAAAGAAACCCCGTAGGTATATATCTAGCGTGAGGTACCCAAGTGGTGTCGAGATGACAGGAAAGATGCTTCATAGGCGTTGCCATGTGCACGATACACTGTCAACGTGTCCGGAGAAAACGTTCGTTGGATTGGTGAGACGTCGCATCTGGTAGAAATGCGCGCACTTTCGGCTCTTTGTTGCGCTTTTTGGGACGAGGAAGGGTTGTTTTTCAGGCGCCTCTCAGATTCCCTACCGAGGACAAAGTCACGTGACTGGCTGCACTTATCTCGACGTGCTTACCACAACGTGCCACTTCATCGGATGATCGAGACCGTCGGAGTTGTGGGCTCCACCGTGAGGTGTCCGTTTGCGAGGGAAGGGAATTGCGTGCGGAGTAAATTCTTTGGGTCCACCGTTGGACGCGGATTTCCTGCGAAAGAAGTTCTGCGCAAGATTCTGTGCACACGTGTGCCACGTGTAGGCACACCTGGGAAGTTCCGATTCCAAGAAATCTTTTTCTAGATGGAAGTCCATTCCGCATTTCTCCTAATGGCTTTACCACTTTCACACGCGCGTGTGAGCCCTTTCCACCTACACGCACGCACGCGTTCGATATGGAGCACGTGTATAAAATCATACATTTCCATCATGTAGACGACATACTTCTTCGATCTTCTAGCCAAAAAATAGGCAATTTTGAAGTTCAAGTGGGACAATATGTGGACGGACAGAAACTTTTTTCTTTGACCGTTGGTTTTCTTTGCATATTGTGGTCGAAATGAGAAGTAAAATTAAATGATTTTTATATCAACAGATCAACAACTATTTTCAAACAGATGGACAGATCAGATCTATCACACGTTTTCTATATTGGCACGTGTGGTTGCATGTGTGTGGAAAGGCGTAAACAACGACGCGAATGAACTCCTTGAAAAAAACAAAAACTCTAGAGTCCACGGCCACAACATGCTGGCCTTCCATTCGGAGTTTTGCCGTTACTTACTGGCCTTCCATTTGTAGTTTTCGGCACAGGCCGGATTTGACTGACAATGTGCGAGTACTACTCGCAATGGGTCCCAACCGATCACTAATCTCCTCACACGTGCCAAATAAGAATCTTCGTCCCTCATCCATTACGTTCATCAGACCCCACCTCCTATATTCTATATAGGGTATTTGGTTTGGTCCCAGTTATCATGTGGACTAGGAACGTTTTAAATGTAAGCTGTTGATCAATGTTTTATAACCGTCCATTTTCTTGTTCACGTGTGGCCCACCCGATGAGTAGAGCAGCCTTATTTCTTAGCTACTAGACTGTGAATTGATCCACGTCAGATGAAGGCTGATGGTCGGTGCTAGGTGGGCCACACCATGATTTATGTGTTTCATCCATGCCGCTAATCTATTTTTTGAGATCATTGTCAGGTATGATTCAAAAAATGAGGCAGATTTAGTAGTGATTGAACGCCACCATTAAAAACTTCTCAGGGGCGCAAAAGTTTTAGATGAAGCCGGTATTTGTGTTTTCCCTCCATATAGGTCTGTGTGACCTAATCTACATTACAGTGGGCTTAGAAAATTTTTAATGGTGTGCGTTCTATCACTACTGTTTTTTTTTTTTTTTTTTTTTTTTTTTTTTGGGGTTAGCTTGTTAGTACACGCCCATGTCAATACACACACTCCGTGTTAGCCACCCCCAATAGGGATCGATACCAAGACCTCAAGTGTTGAACTATCACCACTGTTTTCTTACGGTGTTGTCCACTTGAGATTTGGATGTATCTCAAATTTTGGTTCATGCCTAAAATGATCTGAAAAGATAGATGGATGGCTTGGTTAAAACACGATGTATCATGGTAGAGCCCATCCAGCCCTGTCCTTGCTACTGGCGGATACCGTCACTAGCCAATGGCTAGTGATCTGGCTCTATGGGCTCCACTATAAAATGTGTGTTTCATCCATGCCATCTATTCATTTTTCTAGATTATTTTATGATTTAAGCCTAAAATTGAGGTAGATTTAAATTTCAAGTGGACCACATAATATGAAAAAGTGTTGATTGAACTCTACGACTAAAATCTTCTTGGGGGCTAAAATAGTTCTTCATCAAGCTGATATTTGTTTTTTTTTTTTTTTTTTTTCCATATTTCCAAGTTTGTATGACCAATCAACATGTTAGATGTCAAATAAACATTACAGTGGGGATTAAGAGGTTTTTAGATGTCAAATAAACAATTGTTAAATAAACTGATATCTGATGAAGTTTTTCCAAGTCTGTAAAGAAAGGTGACTGCTTTAAAAAAAAAAAAAAAATTATTATTATTATTTTTTTATTTTAAAGAAAGTTTTTCCAAGTCCGTAAAGAAAGCTTTTCCATCTTCGTCGGTTTGCTCTCACCAACCTAAAGCAAACCGACGAAGATGGAAGAATCTAAGGGCATATTTGGGAGCGTGGATTTGAAAACCTACTAGATTTTGAATCCCCTGAATTTGGAACTCTTGACTAACTTTAATTAATATCTTTAATTAGTGTATATATGTAATATTTAACACAATGGTTGTAATAAGCCCATTGAAATATATACTTAGTTTGAAAATGATGAAATTCTAAGACTAGGATGGACCAAAAGGACATGATTATATCTGAGTGACTAACCAACGATTTTTAACAGTTGATTTACATAGACAATGTTTAGATGGTACAAATTATCTTATTAAAGTAATTATAGTGATATAGTTGACAATCAAATTATTTTGGGATTTTAGATGTAATCTAAGCTTCTACCTTGAATCTCAAATCCCCTCAAATTTATGATGTCAAACATATAAGGAAAATAATTCTAAAGCTTTCTAAAGAAATTCTAGGGTTATCAAAGGGTGTAGCAAAGGTGAGATTCGAGATTATTCGAATCAGGTAAGTCCTTTCTCTTGTAATTTTTTTTCATAGTGGACTTCTGTCGCTTTGTGCCGTAGTTTTTTTCCGCAAGCGTTCTTCGTGTAAAAACTTTGTGTTCTTCTGTGATTACTCATTACCACTGAATTGCTATCCTAGATCTAGATCTGTGTTATTCCATAGCACAAATTCATGGTGCCAAACACCCCTAAGGATTCGAGACAAGAAGGTAGACCTGGATTGTATATGCTACTTACTATAACGTGATGTAGGTGTCAAAAAGCATTGAATTTCGAATTTAGGCTGTTCATAATAAGCTTTTAACAGCCGGCATTCAATTCATAATGTGGCCATTGAGAAGTTTTCAATAATAAGAGTTCAATTCCCAATGTTTCGAATGGTATGATCCACTTCAGCTTTGGAGCTGCTTCATGGATTGGAGACAAGGTCATCGGATTATGTGAGACTCCGGATCCACTAAAGCCGGTGGGTGTAAGGTTTCGGATTTTTGATATTTGGATTTCGATTTTTTTGTTTTTAAATTTCGCTATAATTAACCTAATTATTTAAAGCTTGGATCAAGAGACATTAAATGGGATAGTTGAAACTAAGGGTGTAAAGCACACTTTAGCTTCTAATGGCGATAACTTTGCCACCAATTATCAGCTGGTTGCAATGTACGAGTTCTTCATGCAGGCTAATAAATAGCCTTCAATCAAAATTTGCCATTTTTAGCAAGTTCTTTGTGACGTGGCCCACCTCAATTGTGGATCTCTATGATGGCCATTGATGCGGTGGGTCCTGTTATGCATGAAAATGATCTCAAACATCGATCAGTTGGACCACTTCCAACGAGCAATTATACAAGATTTGGGCCGTTCATCAAACAAACCCTAGCACCATTGACCACCATGATGTATGTATTTTATCCACACCGTCCATCCATTTTACCAGCTCATTTTACTGCCATGACAAAAAATTGAAGCATTTCACCACAAGAAACAAGAAACGGTAGAAATTGAATTCATACCATTGAAAAATTCGTGAGGGCCACGGATGTTTTAGATCAAGCTAATATTTCCCTTCATTCATATTTGTGTAACTATATGAACAAGTTGGATGGCAAATAGACATTGTGTGGACCCCAAGAAGTTAATTTGCAACGGATGGCATTCAAGATCTCCACTGTTTCCTTTGGTTTGGTTCACTTGAGCTTTGAATGTGCTGGTAAAAAATGGATGGACGGCCTGGATAAAACACGTACATCTTAGAGAGGCCCACACAGCTTTGACACCAGCTAGGTTGCTGGTGTTGGAGACACTAGTCAGAAAGAACCGGTCATGCAGATCAAAAATCGGAAGTGGACTGCGTACTGAGTAAACCCTGTGGGGCCTAGTGTCATTCACACATTTCATCCGTTCCGTCCATCCATTTTACTAGATAATTTTAGGGATTTAGCCCAAAAATGAAGGATATCAAAAATTCAAGTGGAACACACCACATGAAACAGTGTGAATTGAACATATACAATTAAAAAGTTCTTGGGGGGCACAGAAGCTTTAGATCAACCTTATATTTGTTTTTTCCCTTCATCCATATCTGTGTGATCTTATGAACTGGTTGGATGACAAATAAACACCATTGTAGGCCTTAGAAATGTTTCAATGGTTCCCTTCATCCATATCTGTGTGATCTTATGAACTGGTTGGATGACAAATAAACACCATTGTAGGCCTTAGAAATGTTTCAATGGTGGAAATTAATACTTCCACTGTTCCTGTGGTATGGTCCACTTGAGCTTTTGATATATTTAAATTTTGGTCTCAACTACTAAGATGATCTGGAAAAACAGATGGACGGCGTGGATAAACTACATTCATTCACGATGGGCCCAACAAAAATATTCCTCAAAAATGGGGGCGCGGATTGGATACTGACAAGGTCACTAGCCAAATCACTACTAAGTGACGTCACCAAGATCCGTGGACTCCACCATGATGCATGTGTTTTATCCACACCGTCCAACCATTTGTAAAGATCGTTTTATGGCATTATCAAGAGAATGAGATAGATTTAAATTTCAAGTGGACCCACCACAGAAAACTGCACCGTTGAAACATTTACAGGGCCCAAATTGATGTATTTTTGAGATCCATCGTATTCATAAGTTAACATAGAGACAGATGAAGTGAAAACAAAAATATCAGCTTCATGGGTAACTACTTTGGCCCCTAAGAAGTTTTGAACAGTGGATGTCACTGTCCCCACTATTTTCTGTGGTGGGGTCCACTTGAACCTTAGATCTATCTCATTCTCTTTGTAATGCCATATATCGATCTCTAAAAATGGTTGGACGGTATGGATACAACACTCGCATCATGGTGGGGTCCGCAGAGCTTGGTGACGTCACTTAAGTAGCGATTTGGCTACCGACAGGGTGCGCTACACCAACAGTCAAACCACGTGGGAGGCCCACCATAATGTTTATATGTCAGGAGAGTGATTATGAAAACACTGACCGTCTAATTATCTCAGAGCCCACCATGATGTTAACATGAAATCCAAACCGTTGATAAGGTTATTCTGACTTGAAAGGATCGGAAATAAAAATACCATCCTGATCCAAAACTTCTATAGCCAACCAAATCTTTCAATGGTGTGGATTCCATTCCCAATGTTTCCCGTTAACATCATTGGGTTCTTCGCGGAAATCCGGAGCATTAAGTTATATTCGCGCGTTGGTACGCCATCTCCCACCATCACATACTCTTCGGCTCGAAGTAAAAGAAAAGAAAAAACTGTTCCAAAACTACAGACGTGGCCCAACGCCTCTACAATAACTTCCGTCGCGACGGAACGACTCTGCTTCTGCGACCCAACAGCAGCACCGCCCGATTCTACCAGCGGCTGCACCAAGGCCAAAGGCTGGCGTAGCCCTCCAGCCATCATTCACCGTCTGATTTCCACTGCAACTCTCTCTCTCTCTCTCTCTCTCTCTCTCTCTCTCTCGCCATCATCCAGCGTCTGATTTCCACGGTAAGAGTTTCTCTCTCGCTCACAAAATTCATCTCTCTCAAACCTATCTTTCCCTCTCACAAAACCCATCTCTCTCTCGCGCCCTTGAGCTTTCGTCTGATTTCTACTTTCAGAGTCTCTCTTTCGATCACAAAACTCCTCTCTATCTTTCTCATACAAACATACGCACAAATCCATCTCTCTCTCACAAACTCACCTCTCTCCCCTCAAGCCGTCATCTTGTGTCTGATTTCCACTGTAAGTCTCTCTCTCTCTCTCTCTCTCTCTCTCTCTCTCTCTCTCTCTCTCTCCGTCATCCAGCTTCTGATTTTCACTGTAAGTGTCTCTCTCTCAAGACCCATCTTCCTCTCTCATAAAACCCATCCCTCTAAAACCCAACTTTCTCTCTCATAAAACCCATCTCTCTCGCCCTCGAGCTGTCGTCTGATTTCAACTTCAAGAGTCTCTCTCTCTCTCTCGCCATCATCCAGCGTCTGATTTCCACGGTAAGAGTCTCTCTCTCGCTCACAAAATCCATCTCTCTCAAACCCATCTTTCCCTCTCACAAAACCCATCTCTCTCTCGTGCCCTCGAACTTTCGTCTGATTTCCACTAAGTCTCTCTTTCGATCACAAAACTCCTCTATATCTCTCTCATACAAACATACGCACATACCCATCTCTCTCTCTCAAACTCACCTCTCTCGCCCTCAAGCCGTCATCTAGTGTCTGATTTCCACTGTAAGTCTCTCTCTCTCTCTCTCTCTCTCTCTCTCTCTCCCCATCATCCAGCTTCTGAATTTCACTGTAAGTGTCTCTCTCTCACAAAACCCATCTTTCTCTCTCATAAAACCCATCCCTCTAAACCCCATCTTTCTCTCTCATAAAACCCATCTCTCTCGCCCTCGAGCTGTCGTCTGATTTCAAGTTCAAATCTTTCTAAACCCCATCTCTCTCTCTCTCTCTCTCTCTCTCTCTCTCTCTCTCTCTCTCTCTCTCATAAAACCCATCTCTCTCGCCCTGAGCTGTAGTCTGATTTCAAATTTAAGAGTCTCTCTCTCTCTCTCTCTCTCTCTCGACCCATCATCCTGCTTCTGATTTTCACTGTAAGTGTCTCTCTCTCACAAAACCCATCTTTCTCTCTCATAAAACCCATCCATCTAAACCCCATCCTTCTCTCTCATAAAACCCATCTCTCTCGCCCTCGAGCTGTCGTCTGATTTCAAATTCAAATCTTTCTAACCCCATCTCTCTCTCTCTCTCTCATAAAACCCATCTCTCTCGCCCTCTGATTTCAAATTCAAGAGTCTCTCTCTCTCTCTCTCATTTTCTCCGTACTTTTGTTGTACTGATTGCTTGTATCGAAAATCTCGCCTTCCATCGTCCTCTTTATCCCTCTTACACCCTCTCCAACAAAAACAATGAGGGCCCGTTTGGCCGGGTGGATTGGAAGGGATTGAATGGTATTAGAGTGGATGGCGTGGATTTCTAGGTAATGATGGTGTTGTCAGTGGATTGTCTTGAGATCCATGGGATTGGATATATCCCTGTATTGCTATACCCAGTCCGTTTGGCACGCCCGGCCAATCCAGGGATTCAACCTTCCCATCCCTACCAATCCCACCAACCAAACACGTCTAAGGCAAATTTCAATGGATTAGGGTGGATTGGATGGGATTTAAAGGTAATAATGGTGTTGTCAGTGGATTGTCTGAAGATCCATGGAATTGGGATCATATCACCGACCGTGTTTGGCAGGCCCGGCCATTCCCGGGATTGCTCCTTCCAATCCCGTCCAATACAATCTAATCCCTTCTAATCCACCTGTCCAAACAGGCCCTGAGTGATTCCTTGGAGGATAATTCAACCATGAGCAACCATGAGAGCTCTCCATCAGCAAATATCGAGGAAAAAATGAAGAAAGCCCGTAAGATCTCACGCAAAGCAGGGTTAGGTACAATGGGAGCTTCCGGCATTGCAATTGTCGAGTATTTCGCTGGCAAGCATCCTCATGACCCGCACCACAAATTTCCATCGTTCATCTATCCGATGGCCATCTTTGTGACTTTCTTGTTTGGATTATGGCTGTTTTTCTTCTCTTTCGTACTGCCAAAACATCCCAAGTCAGTCTGTCGGGCCAAGATGCTAACGTGGATTGCTGTCGTACTGGTAATTATTGCAAGCTGCCTTAAAATCCTTGTTCATGTCATGTCTTGAATTCCATCTCTGGGCTTCGTACATGACGGATTTATCGCTTTTATTTGTTTGTTGCTATGTTAATTACTCGGATTGTTTTGGGTGCATTTGTTATTGTTATTTTTGTATTGCTGTGTTAGTTACTTGGATGATTTTCGGTACATTGTTTATGCTAGTTCATTTGAATGCTTTTCAATAATACGGCTTGCTTAGTGTTATTAATAAATTACTTTCTCAAAATCATGTTTTGACCATTATGGTTCTGTAGTCCTTGAGTTGTTCCAGCTCATTTTAGAACCTGAGACCAAAACTCAGGTCAATACAAGGCTCAAATACTGGGCAACACAGCGAGGAAGGGTGGGAATGATATGTCTGATCACCATTGAAATTTTCTGGGGCCACCATGATTTTGGTATCCATCCACCCACCCCAATAGGGTGCATCTAATAAAAGTTCTATCCATATGGCACTTGGTTCATTAGTGCTAGCACACCCTGGTGCACTTGTTATTTTATGTTGGTCTACTTGAATGCCTGATCCAATAATATGCCTTGCTTTGCAGTGATAATAAAATTGCTTTCTCAAAATAAAATTTAGACCAATATTATGGTTCTACCCTTGAGTTGCACTAGCTCATTTTAGGACGTAAGACCAAAACTCGGGTCAATACAAGGCTCAAGTGGGCCACACAAGGAAGAGTAGGAATGATATACCTTAATTTGAAATTTTTTGGGGCCACCGTGATTTTTGTATTCATCCACCTCGATATATAGGGTGCATCTAATTAAAGTTCCATGCACATGGCATTTGGTTAGTGATAGGACACCGCAATGAACTTGTTTCCGTATGTTGGTCTACTTGAATGGTTTTTAGTAATATAGCTTGCTTAGTGTTGTTAATAAAAATGTGATCTCAAAATCATATTTTGACCATTATTTGCTCCTGCTCGTCTTAGAACGTGAGACCAAAACTTAAGTCTTATATAAATAAGCATATCATGTTAAGATTTTCAAAGGAAACAGAAGTGTGAACTTTTTCAAAACATGAATTTTAGTAGATTAATGGATTTTCATCTATTTGCAAATATAAATCATGAATGTTCATACCTTTGGTCGATGCCATGCATAAAAAATGAAAACTGATGCGAAAGGCCAATCTTTCAAGAGAAAGTCTTTCCCTGATTTATTATAGATGAGAAGTAGATAACTCCTCTCGCATACTCCTACAGTAGAGCTAAGGGAGTTCCATGTGAGCTGCCCACTAAGTGGGCATTACAGGTGTTGATGCGTGGATGGAAAGGAAGAGGAGAAGAATCCCCCCTCTCCTCTTCTCTTTTTTCTCTCACTCTAAGGTGATGACTTCCAAGGGATGGGGTTGTCTCTCTCTCCCATCCTCTGAGATAAGATCAATATAGGATAAGATCAATATTTAGGAAGGAGTTAGGGTTTCAAGGTAATAAACCATATATATATATATATATATATATATATATATATATATATATATATATATATATATATATATATATATATATATATATATATATATATATATCACTATCTGATAAACTTTAGTATGCCCTATTCATGTAAAGGTGGTAATCAACTAATCATGTTTATCCATGTATTCATATTGACCAAATCCTTTCAGTACTCTTACGGCAATCATCCCTGATTCAAATTCAAATTACATATATATGTTTCTAATTCCGCGCAATGGTCCTTAAATAGGAAGGGCATGTTTAGAGTCACATAAAGATACGAACTTGTTCATAGTTTATAATCCAATTATGTATGAAAATTGAATCAAATAAGGACAACTAATCCAACTCATGATTATTAAGTGAGGATTTGTTTTGTTTGCTAAAACACAGGAACTACTTAACCCTATCTTACATGAGGAATATTTGCTTCTATGAACATGTGTAACATGCTCGAAACAAACCCACCTGTGTAATTGTTGAAATTCAAGTGCCATACATATGCAAATGTGCCACAATCAATCTTCCAGCACATATGGCACATCTGTTGAGCTGCACATGTGTTAATGGGTAGCCATCCATTAGGGATAGCAATGGGTCAGGTTGACCTACGGATCAAATGGGCTCTGGCTAGAAAGTTAGCCTGTTTAAATTAATGGGTTGAGCTGGGGTTTAGGTGAACTTGACCCGACTTGAAACAATGAGTCGGACCAAATGGCCTAACCCAACTCATAACCCGAAACAAAAATATCATTGGTATAATTCCCTAGACTTCTTAGACTTTTAGCCAAGTTGCTGACCACTTATACCTCAAAAAATGTTAACTTTGCATTTATTTTTGTTTTCTTTAATCAAGAATTAAGAGGATTAATGAATGCTTAAGAATTCAAGTAGTCCCATGGTTTTGGAATCCACACCATTGGTTTGTTGGATCCACCATGAATTGCCAATGAGTGTGTAATAGGGAGCTTTGTACACATGAAAACTCCAAAAAGAGAGCCTCAAATAAGAAATTACAGTTAGTATATGAGCCGGGTTGAGTGAATCGGTTGAGGCTGACCAAGCTGCACAATTAGGTGAGTTGGGTGAGGTCCGCTTTGGGTTCTTGAAATTTTGAATGGGTTGGGTCACTAGATAATGGGTGCTAACGCAGGGTCAGATTTCTCGACCTCATAATTAAGGGGATTGGGCTTCGGTTGACCCCACACCGATCAAATCTGATCCATTATCAAGCCTATCATCCATCAAACTCTCCATATGTGCCACAATGTATTCTTTTTATTTTTGGGCATATCATAAATAAGAAACAAAACACTTATTTATGATAGGTTGTGCTAACACAACTTTGCTTGAATCTAAATAGCTTTTGGGATGTAACACGCACACTAAGGGCATGTTTAGATACCTCCGAATAAGTAACTTTTTTAACTTACAGCACTATATACATTCCATCTTCCGAAACCAACACTTTGGATGATTAGTTATACGTAACTTTTTTACTTAAAATTACGTAATCACTTCGGTTAATCTTTTTAGTTTTTCTACCTTTCATAAGTTGCTAAAGAGAGACACAAAAGAGACCAAAGAGACGAGAAGATAAGTAAATTGTTTATCAAACATACTTATCATCTTAATAAGTATAAACTAAGATAAGTTACTTGTAACAAAAGTAACTTATCTTAAGCAACTAATGATGGAAATGGGCTCTAAATCCTGTAACAAAAATAACACCCTAGTTCTCCTACACAAGTCATGTCAGCGGGCTTTATTTAAGAAATGAATGTTAGCTTTATCGAATGAGATGAATATGTTATTCCAAATTTTATAATCTTGAAAGCATAATCCTACACAATATCATCAACTAGCAAACCTGAATTGAAGTAGGGATCATCTATATAGCTTGAGCCGTGCAAACCAAATGATGCATGCATGGGAATCTTCTTGTAGATCAAGCTTGATGATTGAACTGTTTGGATCATTACCCACATCCTGAAGTGCAGATGCCTCTACTTCATCTTCTCACCATTTCTCTCTTACCGTATGTGTGCAAAAGGTGAAAAGGTTCACACAATTTTTTAACTTGGTTGTAGAGAGCCAATAGTCTTGATCAATTTATAAGTTTATATCTTCCACTTACAAACTCTTAAAATTCCCTTTTTAGTCCTAACCCAAAATGTTAGGTTTTATACATTAATTGTGCTTTAGGTGGCCGTTTCTAGAACGTAATTTATTTATTTATTTATTTTATAAAAAACGATTTTTATATATATATGGGACTCGCTCTCAGCAGATCAATAAATAGTCTCGATCAATTTTTATACATTAATGGGACTCGCTCTCAGCACATCATGATGCCCAAGCAATGTTAGATGGCATCATGATCTGCTCTAAGTTGGGCCTTCACAACATCATTGTTAAATCAGATTCGATGACTATCTCTAAGGCTGCTGAGAGTGAGTCCACTTCTGTTCCTTGGAATATCTGGTATAAGATAGGTGCTATTCAGGAACTCCGTCGTCCCCTCAATCTCTCGTTCTGCCACATCTATAGACAAGGAAACTCTGTAGCTGATGCGTTGGCTAGATTAGCCAGTGAGGGTAACCCAAATACGTTTTTTGTCTCCAAGTCTGCCCTCTCGGCTATGGTCCAGGGCTCACTTCTCCTTGATCAGGTGGGTATCAGGAACCTTAGGTGTCCCTGATGGTGTTCTTCGGAGGTTTCCTTGCTTTGTAGCGTCTCTTGGTTCGAGCGTTCTCCTTGTGGCTTTTGTTGCATATGATAGGAGTGGTCCCCTTTCTTTTTGTAGGGTCCCTCCCGAATGGCTGTAATACCTTTTTCATCAATGGATTTTTCTTCTTTATATATATATATATATATATATATATATATATAGAAAGAGATGAAAACATTTGGACCACGTGAAATTAATGCAGGTAAAAACAGAATTTTATAGCTCCGACACAAATCTGGACGTAGTCGAAAGCTGTTGATCTCCACCAACTCGTTACCTGGCTTAGATTCGCCCGGGGGAACGGATTAGGTACGAAGCGGCCTCACCCAACACGGTGTGGTCCTGTCCGTGGGGCCCAACTTGATATATGTATTATATATCCAGGCCATTCATCGTTTTTCTCAGATCAGAGATTTATCCAAAACATATAGCAGATTAAAATCTCAGGTAGACCTTATTACAAGAAAAAGTTATGATTGACCATTAAAAACTTCTTGTCGGTGACAAAAGTTTTGGATCAAGCTGATTTTTGCTTTCGCATTCATCCATGTTTTTTTGACCTTATCAACAGGTTAGATGGAAAATAAACATCAATATGGTCATTATAGTGGGCCTCAGAAAGTTTTAATGGTGGGCGTTCAATCAATCACTTTTTCCTGTGGTGTGGTCCACCTAACATTTGAATCTTCTCTATTTTCGGATTCATAGGCTAAAATTAAAAACAGATGGACGGCATGGATATATAGTACACACATCAAAGTGAGACCCATGGTGAGGGCCGCACAGTATTATGTGATTCCGGGCCGCCCATAATCCGCTTCCTTCACTCCGTTTATTTTGCTGTTTTATTTATTCCTTAAAACAATTCTTTTTAATCAGTTTCTAAAATAAAAATAAATAAAAATAAAAAATAAAAAATAAAAAATAATTATTTTTTTAATGGAAGAATGACAATTGTTTTTAAAATGGCAGAACGGTGCAGCCGCGCATGTATGCTGCATGCCTATGCCTTTCTATCCTTTTCATTGGGAGCGGATTGTACCGAGTAAAGCATACCGAGTAAACTCAGTGCGGTTCGCTGTGATTGAAGTATTCTATCCACTCCATGCATCTATTTTATCATATAGTTTTAGAACTTGATCCCAAAGGAAGCATATCTAAAGTTCGAGTGGACCACACCACAGGCAACAGTGTAAATTGAGTCTACCATTGAAATTTTTTGGGGGCCACAGAAGTTTTGAATCATGATCATATTTATGTTTTCTCTTCATCCACGTCGGTGTGATCTTATGAACAGGTTGGATGACAAATAAACGTTACTGTAGACCCTAGAAAGGTTTCAATGGTGGAAATCATTATTCAAACTATTGCCTGTAGTGTGGTCTACTTGACCTTTGCATATACTTCAATTTTGGGTTCAACCACTAAAATGATCTGGAAAAATGGATGGACAGCTTGGATAAACCACATACATTCATGGTGGGCAGGGACCTTAGTAGAGACGTAAGTTACCAGCACCACTAGATGTACACAGCGTGTACGTCGAACTCCCGAGCTATGCGGGACCCACTTCAATATGCGTCTGAAATTGACTGTATCCATCACATGACCCCACCATGTTCACCCTACAAAGGAAAAATCACTGTCATTCTAAACTCATGTGGCCACACCACGATCAACATTGTAAACTAACGCCTAAGATCGTCCGGTTCATATGTTGTGGCCACCAATCAGACGGACAGATGAGAAGATTAGCACAATTTTTGGCTCATGATACAGCTAAACCGATATTTAATTTAGATGGTTTGATTTGTATTACTTGAATGCCAGGTACGCAACTTTTAAATAGTTTTCTAAGTGCCTGTTTATCATGCATCGAACTCCACCGGAGCATCCAAGTATTGTAATGGGAAGTCTACGTGACGTGAGGGGACGAATGATATGAAAAATACCTCGAATTTGACTAGTCAAAAAAGCTTTCACGTGGGTCTTTTCCAAGCAGACTGATTAGAAAGGAATATTTTACCTGATCAGCGTGATAAGGTCACGAATAGGAAAGCGGATTAGCTGGTGTACCTCACATTATCTATATAGCTGCTGTATTTAGGTCAGCAAGTTTAGTTGGTCCCATCATGATTTATGTGTTATACCTGGCGAGCTCACCTCAAGGATTGAGAAAAAAATAAGATAAATCAAACTATCAAGTAGACCACACTGAAAAAAGTAACCGGGGATTTGTCTATCATCCAAATCCTTTTTGGAGTTATAAAAGTTTTGGATCAATGTGAGAAAAAAAATAAAAATCCTCTTCATACCGGTCTTTATGACTTTTTAAACAGATTGGATGGAAAATAAATGTGATGATGAGCCCTATAAATCTTTTAACTGCTATTTGTGGTGTGGTCCAGCTGATCTTTGGATATGATTCATTTTTCCCCTAATGCTCCAAAATGATCTCTAGAAATAGATTAGCAATCTAAATATAATAAATACATCACTATGAGCCCATGTAACTTTGATCTCCTTTGAATAGCTCATACAACTTAGAGCTCCAGGAGGGTCAATGCTCGTCTTGGCATGGCACGTACCTATTTGTGACCTAATCACGATGATTAGGTAGAACATTCCTTTCAAAATCACCTTGGAAAAGACTGATGTGAAAGCTTTTTTGACTAGTCAAATACAAGGTATCATCACATCACCAATTTCTATGGGTCCGGTATGTGTTATATCCAAATTGCCAGTCTATTTTTACGAGCTCGTCTTAATGTTTAAAGAGAAAATAAGGACATATTTAAATGTCAAGTAGTTCACGTGGTAGAAAACAATGAGGATTGCATGTCTACCATTAGAACCCTTATATGGTCACGGAAGTTTTAGATCAATATGATATTTGTTTTTTCTCTTCATCCAAGTCTATATGACCTTATGAACAGATTGGAAGGAAAATTAACATTATGGCAGGCTTTATGAATGTTTTAATGATAAAAATCATCATCCCGCTGTTATTTGTGGTGTGGTCCAGTTAACATTTAGATATGAATCATTTTTTGGATCATGCTCTAAAATAATATCCAAAAATGTACGAACGGTGTGGATATAATAAATACAGCATTTTAGCGCCCTCTCATCTCAACCGTTCATACAATTCGGTGCTTGAGGAGCGTTAGCGATCGTCTTCGAACAACGAAGACGTACCCACACCAGCTATATCGAGGGTGTTGTACACCAGCACCAAGCCGCTTCCGCGAAATGCATACGTATGCCGCGAGTAGCAAATTAGGACGAATGCTCCAGAGCATGCGACAGTGGTCCCCAAGGCCACTCCATTTGGTGACTCTCAACGATTTCTACTCACATAAAACAGACTCGCTCCTGCATTACCCTAAACATTTATCCGATGGGCCCCACCGTGGAGTGGTCAATGCAATGAGGGGGACATTTTCCTAAACCAGTCATATCAACCCCAAGAGCCCTTGGACCATACTCGATTGTGAAATGATTTAAGCATACGAAAATGGACTGACCAGATTGCCTAGTGGCTATCAGTTTCTCGGCTTATAAATTTCTTAGGAGATTCTTAAATTTTACGGTTTTTCTGGTTGTATTATTCAGAAAATCTTTCTGGCAGTAAAATAATTAAAATATATTTATTTTAAATTAATATACTTTTCAGAATTATATGTATATTAGTGATTAATGTGATATTACTATTAAATTTATCATCAATATTAAAACATTGAAAATTACTTCAGATATTTAGAAAATCTCATTATATCATTGTAATTCTATCATTTCATTAATTTATCGTAAGATTTGCAAATATTCAGTCACAGTAATTAGGATAAGTCTATGCCCGTTGTCTAACTTATCTTTGAACTTTACCTTTAAATGGGGTAAATTTAGACTAATGTTGCATGCAAAATTAAAACTCTTAGGGCCTGTTTGGCTGGGCGAATCCCATGGGATTAGGAGGGATGGGATGGATTTTAAGGTAATGATGGTGGTGTCAGTGGATTGGTTTAAGATCCATGGATTGCTATATCCCTGGACAAGTTCACTGGGTCTGTTTGGCACGCCGAGCATATTCCGGGATTTTACCATCCAATCCATCCAACCAAGGGATGGGATCAATTTTAAGGTAATGATGGTGATGTCAGTGGATTGTTTTAAGATCCATGGGATTGCTTATATCCCGGGACAAGTTCATCGGGTCTGTTTGGTTCGTCATGCATAACCCGGGATATCGCGATCCCATCCCTCCTAATACCATGGGATCGGTCCGGCCAAACAGGCCCTTAGAAATGATACTCAAAATATAGATTTAACGGTGTATATAATATTAGTAGCCGTTTTCAGTTGTTGTTCCCCTCCCAAGAGTAGGTTCTTATACGCCACCTGCCCTGTATGTGTTAAGCATGCTGCCACTGGTCCTTATGAACTAGGATCAAAGTGATAAACACATTTTAAGTTATTATGCATGTGATGCTTTTCATGAAAACAAGTCTACGTTTTCAAATAGTCTCCCTCTAAAATGAAAATGGCACTTTCATTTTATAAATTGAGAATCCCATATCTTTATATTGAACTATTGCAATTGGGTGTATTTTTAAAGCGTTTGAAAGGTTTTGGTTGAGTCTTCTTTTTTATGTCGGTGATGGTCTTGTACAACTTTTAAAAAGCAAAGACACCTTAAACCTTTTCTCCACTAAGAGCTTATTTGATTTTTTTAAATTTCCTATGAAATGCAAGAAAAATAAGCCATTATTATTATTTTTAAGTGTTTGTTTAGTAATACATAATGCAAGAAAAACAAGCTATTATTATTAATTTTAAGTATTTGTTTAGTAAAATATAATAGCCCATTAATCAAGAGTCAAAAATACACTTGTGAAAGAAAGTGGTAAAGCAAACTATAATCATCACATTTTTATACTATAAAATCGTCATTTTTAAAGTGATTTAGGGTAAAACAAATAATATAACAAAATCATCATTATAATTAAATGCATGTGATGTGATCACCAAATTAAAAGAGTAAATAATCAAGATTCATTTACGGCCATTTACATCGTAATTGAAAATTCAAATAGGCCCTAAGAGAACCAAAGCAATTTATTAAATTGTTGAAACCTACTTATAAAAGAACGTAACTTGGCAAAAATGTTATTTTATATACTATATTTATCAAACTTAGACTATGACCATAGATAAATGATTTTAGGGTTGGATTGGCTTTTTCCATAATTGACTTAGTATAAGTTAAAACAACTAAAAGATAATATTTGCATATGTTTGATTTGATAGGCTAATTAATATGAGTTTCCCAGCACAACCGATATCAACACTTCCACCAAGTTATGTTTTATGGATCCCACAATGATGTATGTTTTGTATCCACATTGTTCATCCATTTGGAGAGCCCATTTCTACTCAATCTGTCTGTAGCTAATCCGCGTCCGATGCCTGTCTGGCGGGATGCGGATTAGCTGCTGACTTGTCGAGTAGCAATCTTACTACCGAAGTGACGTCACCAGATTTTTTAGGCCCCCCCATGATGTATGTGTTGCATCCACACCATCCATCCATTTCGAGGGACCATTTTAGAACATGAGCCAAAGATTAAGGTAGATCCAAAGCTCAAGTGGACCCACCATAGAAAACAGTGGGAATTTAATTCCCACCATTAAAACTTCCTGGGATTCATAGAAGTTTTCGATCAAGCCTTTGTTGACTCATAAGCAGGTTTAACATCAAATACACATCATGATATGCATAGGATTGAATCAACAGTGGGTATCACTATCTCTATTATTTTCTATGGTGGGGTTCACTTGAGATTTGGACCTGCTTCATTTTTTTAGCTCATGTCCTAAAATGATCTCTCCAAATGAATGGACGGTGTTAATACAACACATACATCATGATGGGCCTACAAAACCTACTAACGTCACTTAAGTAACGGGATTCGCTACTGAACCAGTCAGTATCTAATCCTCGTCCATATTTACGGAGATGGACCCCACTCTTGATGTCCCATACAACAAAATCCTCAAAATTGGAAGATCCTATCATTCTTTTTTTTTTTACACATACCTACCCACACACCCACATGGGCACTGTAGAAATGCAGAGCATCTGCCACTGAGCCCAGCATCAACACCCATCCATATTTGAAACGTCTCTATATTTTCTCTCTACCGTATAGGTTTCTTCAGCCACCTCTTGAAGGGTGTTGATGTTTTCAGCTAGGAGACTTTTGGCATATTGGTCATCCATGAGGTAGAAATGGGTTGGGTTAGGATAAGCCCAGGCCCGACCAGATGCTTAAGATCCAACGTCCAAATACAACCAAAAAATTGGGTAAAGCTGACAGACTTGGGGTAGATTTGGCTACAGCTAAAATCTGTCGACAATGCCGACGGCTAAAATCTGTCTGCGAAGGTCGCTAATCCGTCGCCGTAGGTGAAGTTTTGAATGGTGAATATCCAAAAATCTAGATTTTTCTCATTTTGTGGCCGAGACTTATTTAGGGCTCATATTTTGGGATCTATCTGAGAATGATCTTGAGAAATGGACGGACGGCGTGGATGAAAAATATATATCATGGTGGGGCCCATAGAGCCCTCCCCTTTCTAAAGATAGGTTTACCATTTTTTTTTTTTCTTCCGTAAAAGTTTGTGAGTTTTGTACATAATGTAAAATAGTGGTTACTCGTTCATGAAAATAGTGGCAATGATATTGAGTTATCCAAACCATTCAAATAATCCATCTAGTTCTAACTGTTTAATATTTATAATTTTCTTATATAATAAAATCTTAACCATCCATAAATTGGTCCCTCTTGCATGTACGACTGTTAACAGATCCTTTTGCTATAAATAATGGTAAACGTACACTATTTCGGATTTGAAAAGTTTATCTGATTTAGAAGAAGATTCGGGATATCGAGCGGCATTTGCTGTTTTCCCATTTTCGAACCGCGACATCTTCCATCGCAGCAGTGGCATCTTCCATCGCCATCGAGCAGCGTCGCTATCGAGCAGCGTCATCTTCCATCTTCCATCACCATCGAGTAGCGTCATCTTCCATCTTCCATCGAGCAGCGTCTTCAAACACATGAGCTTCTCTTTCCTAGCCAATCGGACCCACCTTGCAGTGTTTTATGTGGCCCCACTATGATGTATGCCTTTGCTTTTCTCATACCAATGAAGATTGTTCGGTATATTCCGCTTTTACCGTTTCTAGCTAATCAGACCTATCCATCCATCACGTGGGCCACACATTCGAATCACCGATCCCATTGTGTATGGACCATACACTGATTGCTTCATGTATTTTAAACTGCAATGATTCATTTTTATATGTTTTTTGGGCTTCATTAAGTAATGCACATGTTTCCTGCTACTACTGTACACATATACATGCATGCATAATGTTAAGCATGTGTGTTAACAGGTGGTATATTCCAAGGGTTTTAATCTCTTCGAGCATTTTTTTATTGCATTTTTTGGTTGGACCATAGACCAAGAATCGTTTTGATAGGATCTTTCTAACCCACCCACGCATTGGATGAAATTTGATTTGAACCATTATCGGTATTGAGATTGGTCTAGACAGGCTACATGGGATGGGTGGTTGGAAACATTCAATTGATGCAAATTTTAGGCTTTAAAAAAAAAAATTAAAGAAAAAAATTAAAAAAAAAGAAGGAAGAAAGAGGTCAAATCAATGCAATGCGTTACCCATGTCAACCGTGCCACAATGCGTGTCGAGATAGACTAAACTGTCAAATAACTTCCCTATAGACTAAACTGTCAAATAACTTCCCTATATATTACCTGGTCTGGGGCTAGTATCCTATAAATGATGAGAAACTAAAAATGGGGCTACAACTTAGGGCCATTTGATTTGTGATTTGCTCTTTTGGATGCTAAACTGGGGACACCACAAAAGGTGGGGCCCACCGTGATGTACGTGGCTTATCCATACCGTTCATCTGTTATGCCAGCTGACTTCAAGGCATGACAAAAAAAAATGAGGTAGATCCAAAGCTTCCTAAGGACCACACCATGGGAAAAGGGGATCAAACACTCACCATTAAATGAGGCAGATCCAAAGCTTCCTAGGGGTCGCTGCTTCCTTTAGTGTGGGTCGTTTGAGTAGTGGATTTGCTTCATTTTCATGTATTGTGGACTGGTGTTGTCCTCTTCTTACTCTATTCCTCTTAACTATCTATATGCAAGAACCTGGCATGGGCCTAGCATAGGAGGTCTAAGCACGACTCTGAAAAATTGGTTGGGCCTGGCCCTACCTGATTTGATCCAAAATTGATAAAATCCCTATTTTCTCCTTGAATTTTTCTAAAATATCCGTTTATAAGTGGACAACACATGCACAATAATATATATATATATATATATATATATATATATATATATATAGCTCACGGGAACTACCCATGAGGTCGAGCTGTGTGGGCCCCCCATGATGTATGTCGAACATCAACACCGTGCATTTGATGAGTCCCCTTTAAATTATGGGATATCCCAAAAATCAGCCGTATACAGAACTCAGGTGGGCCAACCATCTAAAATCATCTAAAAACATGCCTAAAACATATAAAAGCACTTGGTGGAGCCCACCTGCAATTTGGATCTAAAACTTGGTCTAACCCCTCATCCTAGTGAGACACACAAAATGGATGGGCTGGATTTGTGAAACACATCTTGGTGGGCCTAATATATGATTATAAATGTTTTAATGGGAGGACAATCCCTCTCAACTGTTGTATGTGGTGTGGCCGACCCAAGTCCTGGATTGACTTGATTTTTAAGCACGTGGCCCATCATAGAATGATGAATCTGGCTGATGGTGTTGATGTTCGACACACATCATGGTGGAGCCAAAAAGCTCGACTCATGGGAAGTTCCATGAGGTCGACCTCATAGTTGTAAGGCCCGTATCCTAGTCCGTACCGTTCTATAGACTCCCGCGATCCTTCCTGTCGATCCAGCAACCCACGACCTATAATCGAGTTTGCGTGCTACCCTAAGTCGTATCCTGAATATTTGAATCGGGTTAATCCGAGACGTGTACCATTGCGACTACGCCGTCGTCGCAGTTCCAACGCCGCGTCTTGCACACCGATTTCATACCCTAACCAGGAGATGTGGGCCCGCGTTTATCTCGAAGAAATATTATGCATTTGTGAACCCAAGAGAATCTCTACAACCCATCCTATCAATCAATCAATCAATTCAATCAAAGTACACAACCCATGCTTTCTTTCTCCCCAAGACAAGCAACCTACCTTAAGTCAACTCTCAAGTCAAGTACATCTATCACTCACATCCATTACTCACACACATCACCTCTCTCTTACAACCACCCTTTCTCTCTCTTTCTCTTCACATTCTCCAAGCAACCAAAGAAGTGCACGTCCAAGCACTTCTAAGGAGAGAAAAGTGTGTTGTGTGTGGCCCACTTCCTATTCCAAGATCCATCATCCTAGCCTTTCAATTCTCATCACTTTCCATCAAATTGAAACACGAAAAGTTTGACGTTCCATCGAACCAAGAAGATCGAACGATAGGTGCTTTATAGGCCTAGATTTAATGCTTTGATGATGGGCCAAGTGAAGCCTACCAATTGATGGTATGGATCTCACTTTGGACCCTAGGTATGGCCGATGGCCCACCTTGATCCTCATGATCATTCTATGATGCGGGCATTTTCCATGTACCCCATTATGATGTTTATTTTCCTTGCATGAATAGGGTCATCTAGACCTTGCATTTTGGTGGAGAAAGGATCTCCACCATTGATTTTGATCAGTGGGCTCACATGTAATGGGACTCACTTGATTTATGTTGTGATGTATGGAAGGGAGGGCTCATAGTGTTGGGTTCCCTCCATCACTCGCCTCTCTCTCTCTCTCTCTCTCTCTCTCTCTCTCTCTCTTTCCCTTGTTGATGGCCCCATGATGTATGTAACTTTTCTATGTCATCCACCTTCATGGGACCCACTTGATGGACGTGTTAAGTCTACACCATTCAGGCCATGTGGGCCCTACCTTAATGGTGATGGGAAAACACGGATATTAGATTGATCTAAGTCAAGTGGGCCACGTCCATGTGGGACCCACCTTGATAAATATATTCACACCGTCCAGCCAGCGTCCTTGGACATTGGATGTGGTTTGGTGAAGTGTGAACAGACAATGGGATGTACTAACAACAATATATATATATATATATATATATATATATATCAGTTTGATTCTAAACTTTTTGAGTGGGCCGCTCATGCAGGCCCCACCTTGATGTATGGGTCTGATCCACGCCGTCCATCCCATTCCCCAGCTCATTTTAGGCATTAAGCCGAGAAACGAAGCTAATCTGATTATCTGGCGGGCCATATCTTTGAAAACAGTAATTTTATTATTAAAATCTGTTAGGGACCACTTTGATGTTTCTATACACCAAAACATGCTGAATATTGGGCTTATTTGGTCTGTCATGAGTCGTAGAATCTAATGAATGGAACGGATCCTCCTGATGCGGACCCCACCTAGGAAAAACAATAACAAAACATATATATATATATATATGTATGCAGCAGGCGCTGCTGCTGCCGACATCCAGAGGAGACTGCAGCAGCGTCCTGTTGCGTTGCCAGGTAGAAGGGCAGGACCGTGGGTCCCAACCGCTGGCCCCACCATAGTGTATGTGTTTCATCCACACCGTCCACACCACTAGACGGTGGGACCCACTTCAGCTGTATATGTTTCATCCCTGTGGTGTGGGCCTCCGATGATGTATATGTTTTATCCACACCGTCCACTGTTTGGACAGTGGGGCCCAATTGATCATGATGCATACTATCCAACCATTTTAAGATATCATTTTATGGTATGAGGTAAAGAATGAGTCAGATCTAAAGTTCAAGTGGACCCCCACCACTGAAATAGTGGACAGTGACATCCACCGTTCAAACTTCTAAGGGCCACAGTAGTTCCCAATTAAGCCGATATTCTGTCTTCACTTCATCTATCACTATGTTAACTTATGAATATGTTGGATCTCAAATACATCACAACGGGCCACACCATGATGTGTCCAGCCATTGATTAGGTGGACCACACCGCAAAAATAGTGGGATTTGAACGTTTATCATTAAAACCCAATTGGGTCACAAAATTTCTGGATCAATAGGGAATTTGTTTTCCCTCTTAATCTAGGTTTTTAAGACCTTATGATTAGATTGGGTGGAAAATAAACTTTATGGTGGGCCTTGTGATTTATTTCTCAGTGAAAATTATTATCTCCACTGCTATTTGTGGTATGGTCCAAATGATCCTTCAATATGATTCTTTTTTGGATATGCATGAGGCTCACCTTGATATATATGAGGCTCATGTGATTTTACTCATTTGATGTATTGGAGGCCCATGGGTTGAGGCCCAATGGGATGTATATAAGATCCATTGCAATGTGTGAATCCACCGTGAGGTATATAATGATGTTTATGGCGAGTCATACCTTAGGAGCAATGATGGTTTGACATCCACATTGTAAGAATAATGTTGGTTAAATGTCCGCATTGTAACTCTCCCTAGGGCCCATCAATAGGCCCATACTGGTTGTGTGTAGGCCGTCTAGGCCCATCTTCGTTGTGAGGATAGTTCATCACTTTATAACATGCTTAGTATAATTCCATGACTCATGCCATACGCATCATATGTATGCTTGAGTAGTGACTGATCATAACATATGTCATTGGGCAGATTATTTATAAGACTCACTGATAGGAGTTACCCACATGAGCATGTGGTACGCGTAAGATTGTTGCATGACTGATGGTGTGACTCATGCATCTTGTATATGTGTGACATGATCATTGTAAGCCCTAGCGACATAAGGGGCGTGGCCTCCACAGGCACATCGTGGATGACCGGATTGGATATCGAAAATATTGGCTCTAGCACTGTGGGCACATAGGATGTCATTGGGTGAAAATCTTAGAACTTTTTTGGTATCAGGAGATGCTCCAAAGTCTAGACCGAGTGGATACACGAGCGCCTGAGTGTCAAATACCAGTGGACCGCGTCTCCCACTATGTCGTAGTCGGTTGGAAGGGGGTGTGGCCTTATCCTCCCAAGCGAGGGGGTTGTAAGCTAAGTTGAGTTTGACCAGCTCGCAAATGGGTCTGCTATCGACGAGCCGGGTAAGTATTGGTAGACTACTGGTCAGGCAAATAGTATGGTCTCTTTCACTCACTGGGCTGTGCGGCTAAGGAGGTGGCAGTCAGTGTGGAGTGTACTAGACCCCGGTGATATCTCAGAGGGGAACTGTACTGATATATGTACTCGATGAGGACTGGCATGCTTGCATTACATCTCGCATATGACATTCGACTACGTAGGCCTCGTATCTCAATGCCTTGGTATGGCCGATAGCATTCATGCCTTGCATCACATAGCATTGGTACGGCTCATAGTATTCATGGAATTACCAGCATATTTTCACATTTCTCTGATACTGCATACTAGGCACTTGCCTTGCTTATATACTTACACCACCCTCTAAGCTTTTGTAAGTTTATGCACGACCGTTGCGTGTAAGTGACGTTGGATGGTAGCATCGCTGAGGCAGGAGCGTGCATCAGATTGTTTCAGAGCCTTTTGATCACCTTGTATTTCCATTTCCGCATTATACTTAAAGTTTTTGATGTAGTGGATATGTGGTGATGTTGTTTTGTGACTTGATTATGCCTATGGTTATGCTTCATTACCAAAAAAAAAAAAAAAATCATACTGAAAATTCTCCTTATAGGAACTCAGGATTAGAATCTGGCATATGAGTGCCATGAGTCAAAAATGGGGCACTACGGAAGCTGTCGGCACCGAATTCGGCGATCAAGAATTTTGTGAGCCCAATTTCCAAATTTGGAGCATGACAATAGTACCATTTCCCATATATATATATATATATATATATACACACACACACACGGGAGAGAGAGAGAGAGAGAGAGAGAGAGAGAGAGAGAGAGAGAGAGAGAGAGAGAGAGAGAGAGGAATGAAAATCAGGTGTACATTCAAGATAAATGTTTGCCCAAGGATTGGAATGGCGTGTTTATAGGTTACAACACATATATATAAAGAATTCAGGTTGGGCTAGGTTGATTCGGGTCGAATCAGATCAGGCATTTTAGACTCGGTACCGAGTTAGATTGAGTTCGGGTCAAGTTTATTTCAAAATTGGTTGAGATAGGGTCAGCTCTAACTTGGTCTGACTCAACTCGATGCCCAGCTCTAGTCTCAAACAAGATTTGTTGCTCAAAAACTCGTCGTGTCATTGGGGGCAAGGCCTAGGCCCAACCAGACACTTAAGACCTAAGGCCTGAGCCTAGTTGGAACCTGTCATGGGTCTAGTATATCAAACCCAAGCCCGTTAGAAAATTCTAGTTGGGCTTGAGCCTGACTTGAAAATTGATAAAATCCTTATCTCCCCTTGAATTTTCCTAATCTATTCATTTATCAAGTGGCCCATGCATGCACAAAAAAATTATATATTTTAGATGAATGAATCAATGGTTTACAATCAAGACAGACGTTTGCCTAACTTATGATTAAAATGGTGTTCGTAAGATATAAGACACATGTAAACAATCGAGGTTTGGTCATGTGGGGCTAAAATGGCTTGAGCCTAAGGCTGACCTGAAAATTGATAGGGCCATTCATGAGAGGCATAAACCCAGTCCATGTTCAAGGGTGGCCCAGAGCCAGGTCAGGCTCGTTGGGTCGGGCAGGCTACATGGTTCATTGCAAAACTTAGCTATCTACACTTGGCCCATTATATCAATGGTTTGGATTACATATCCTGTTGATTAGAGACCACGGCTCAAAGCGGATTAGGTGAGACCCCGCTTCACCCAAGATTGGGGGTGTACACAAACCGTGCTAGCTCGGTTAGCTCGCTTGACTCGACTCAAAAAAGCTCGATTTGACTCGGTTTGAAGCTGAGTTCGAGCAGGCCCCAGCTCAACTCAACTCAGATTGAATCCAGCTCGAATCGAACTCGGATCGAACCAATTCGGTGACTCGGTTACTTTGTCATTGATGTTGCTCACCAAGTGTTTGATAAAATGACTCAACGAAGTATGGTTGGTGGCAAGGAAGGTATGTACATGAAACAAATACCCCCTTTTTTTTTCTTGGTTTTTCTTGGTTTTTATGTTACTTAGAAGGTGTTTGATAAAATACTTGTAAAACCATTGCTTCTGTTTCACATACAAAGGAATTTTGAAGGTGCAATTCAGGTATTTGTAGAAATGCCTCAATGACGAACTCGGCTCGATCTTGGCTCGAACTCGGCCCGAGCTGCTGACCGAACCGAGCCGAGTTGGCCAGTCAGGCTCGAGGACCGACCTGAGCCAAGTTCAAGCTGAGGTCAGCCAGTGGCTGAGTCGAGTCGAGCTGAGGCCAGCTCGACTCGGTTCGACTCGATGTACACCCCTACCCAAGACAGTGCGGCCGTTATTGTGGGGCCCACCTTGATGTTTCTATTTTGTATCCATGTCGTCCATCCGTTTTTCTAGATCATCTAACCTGTATCATAAGAAGAAAGAAAGATCATGTGGGCCCCACAAATCTCGACTTCACTAATCATGTCCTACTAGCCTAGTATCCGTGACCTAAATCTAATTTTCATCCAAACCTTTCGAGAGTACCCAAGCAATGGACCCAAAAGAAGCTTGAAAGTTGTGGGACTATTTCAATATTCTTTATATAGTTCTAAAACTCTAGTCATTTCACGTCATGGGTGAAAACTTATGGTTTTTGGCCGTCTGTTTACTTTGTACATTATGGCCTATTAGATCAGTGAGGCTGCCTTATTCTCCAATGTGTCATTTGTTGGACAACCAAAAGGTGGTGGACCCATAATAAGATCTAAGTGTTAGATAATCGTTTTTGTCAATGGAAGGCTGGTTCGATTGGTCAGAGCAGTTTGTTTAGATCCACGGAATACAGGTCATTGTGTCTTCAATTAGCCCGATTTATGTGTGATTGGATTAGTTTTTCTCTTTTTCTTTCTTACTTTTCTTTTGCTTGTTGTAATTGCTTTATTTAGATGATTGGTGTGGACGACATTAACCAGACCTGACCTACGGCTTTGGTGGTTACCTAAGCCATGCATCTGCACTACAGGCATGCTAACAAAAATCAGGCCATTCCAATTGTCAACTCACAAATTTGAAAATCTTTGAGTGAATGTCAAGAAATATCTCATCTGCTGATTTCATGATGATAAAAGAGTCACTCCGTACTTTCCCTTCCACAGGCGATTATCAAGAATGGGTTTTATAGAAGTATATATATTGAGTTTTAAAAACTCTGGTTTTAATACGATATCAAATTAAAAGTTTTAAGTTTTTAAAAGATATAAAATTTAACAAACAATGGTTTTGAGCGGATGAGGTGGGTCCCTGGCCTCACCCAACATCATACACGCCTAACCATGGCCCTATATATCCATGCCGTCCATCTGTTTTGCCAGCTGAAATGAAGTAGATCCAAATCTCAGGTAGACCATGCCATGGATAAAATATGATGATTGTGTTGGGATGCCTTGCACAAACCTTAGGATCTAGCCTCCCGAAACAAACCAGAATTATGGATAAAGCAATGAAATAAATCAAAGCATCAATCACACACCACACAAGAGATTTTTACGTGGAAAACCCTCAAAGAGGTAAAAACCACGGGACCTCGTCCAGATCAACAATCCACTATGAAGTAGAACGATACAATCTTCTTCACTCACGCAGGAGTGGATAAACAATAAGAGAAATAGAGAAAACGGAGAGATCTAACCGATTACGAGGACATAGAAGCGCTAAGATGTAGATTGCAAAGTAGAGAACCTCCACGAGCAGAACCTCCCTTCTATAAGCTTCCTCTCTCTCTTTCTCCCCCTCTCTCTCACCTTTGATAGCCCTAAACCCTTTAGCAAATTCCTTGCAAAGCTTTAGGAAACCCTCTTGCTATTTTGTGATACCTAGAAAAACCCTAGGCAACTCCTTTTATAGTTTTGGGAAACTCCTTTCCGTATCTCAGTTGCAAAAGGACTCAAATCCGCAGTTTCACGCAAAATCGCGGAACAAACTGCGTAACCTACGACTAGTCTGGCTCTCCTACGACCGGTCGTAGACCACCTACGACCGGTCGTAGCTCTCCTACGACCGTCCCCTAGCTACGAAAAAACAAACGAACTCGTGGACTTTCGGTCGTGCCGGTGGCTCGAACCTACGGCCGGTCGAGCACCTCCCACGACCGGTCGAGCACCTCCCACGACCGGTCGAAGACGGGAAAAAAACCCCATCAAATCTCCCCCTTTTTGACCCGGGAGGGATCCACCTTCTTCAAGCCAGCCAGGTTTCTACAAACCTCAAACTTGCCCTTGAGCAAAGCCTTGGTCATCATGTCTGACCCATTATCGTCCGTGTGGACCTTCTCAAGCTGTAACACCTTTTGTTCCAAAGTATCCCTGATCCAGTGATACCGAATCTCTATGTGCTTCGACTTGGAATGCTGACTTGGATTCTTGCTCAAGTGTATAGCACTCTGACTATCGCAATAGACCACGTGCTCCTCCCTTCGTGCTAAGTTCCCGTAGGAACCTCTTCATCCAAAGCATCTCTTTACATGCTTCTGTGACTGCAATGTATTCGGCCTCTGTCGTCGACAATGCTACGACCTTCTGTAGCTTGCTCTGCCAAGAAACCGCTCTCCCTGCAAACGTGAACATGAACCCCGATGTAGACTTCCTAGAGTCTATGTCACCTGCCATATCTGCATCTGTGTAGCCCACTAACACAGGTTTACCGTCACCATAGCATAGGCTCAACCTGGATGAGCCTCTTAGATACCGTAGTATCCATTTCACCGCTGCCTAATGTTCTTTGCCAGGATTGGCAAGATACCGGCGACAACACCAACCGCATATGCTATGTCTGGGCGTGTACACACCATAAAGATACATCAAACTTCCTACACCGACGCGCAGGGTATCTTCTCGCATCTCTTCCACCTCTCGCCTTCGTCTTGGGACACCGCCCGTCGCTCAATCCGAAGTGACCATCTAGTGGAGTACTGACCGCTTCGCCGCATTCATATTGAACCGCTCTAGGACTTTCTCAATATACCGCTCTTGTGACGACCCAAAGCTTCCTGCTTTCTATCACGGTTATCTCCATTCCTAGGATCTCTCTAGCCGGCCCAAGTCTTTCATCGCAAAAAGACTTGCCCAACTCCTGTTTCACCACAATCTTCTTGATGTCTTTTCCCATGATGAGCATGTCATCAACATATAACAAAGTAGAACTAAGAAATCACCATCCGAGAACTTACGCGTGAACACACAGTGGTCCGACTCCGTTCTGTCATACCCATGCTGTAACATGAACGAATCGAACTTCTTGTACCATTGCCGTGGAGATTGTTTCAGCCCATACAAGCTCTTCCTTAGCCTACACACCATATGCTCCTTGCCCTTGACTTCGAACCCCTCTGGTTGGTGCATGTAGATCTCTTCTTCCAGGTCACCATGGAGAAAGGCGGTTTAACATCTAACTGCTCTATCTCCAGATCCATGCTAGCCGCCAACCCAAGCAATACCCGTATGGATGTCATCTTCACCACTGGTGAGAATATCTCCTCGAAGTCTATACCTTTCCTCTGACCAAACCCTTTCACCACAAGTCTAGCCTTAAACCTCATCTGTGAATTCTTCTGCTCAATCTTCTTTCTGAACACCCACTTGTTGCTCAGAGCTTTCTTGCCCTTAGGCAGTTTCACCATATCATAGGTGTGGTTCTTATGCAAGGATTCCATCTCCTCTTGCATAGCTTTCAACCACTCCTCCTTATGCTCGTCGGCTAGGGCCTCAGAATAATCTTCTGGCTCTCCCCCATCGGTTAGCATAATGTACTCGTGCGGTGAGTACCTCTTGGACGGCTGTCTGTCCCTAGATGACCTCCTCACCTGTGGCTTAACAGGTGGATCAAGTGGGGCCGCTCCCCGGTCCATCTTCTGAAGGAACTCCCTCGTCCTTTGCACCTTCTTTGTACTCCCTCCCCGTCATCGCACCACGGAGGAGTAATCGGATCCATATCCTCTAGCTCACTGAACCAGGCCGGTTCTTCTCTGGCTTACCAATGTCTTCGACACACTGATCTTCAAAGAAAACCACATCTCTGCTCCTGACGAGCTTCTTCTCGGTCGGATCCCATAACCTGTAACCGAATTTTTCATCACCGTACCCTAAGAACACACATTGCCTGATCTTCGTATCGAGCTTGGACCTCTCGTCCTTTGGTACGTGAACGGATGCCCCGCATCCAAACACTCCCGAGATGACTGTACGATGGATCCCGTCCCAGCCCACACACCTTCTCGGTACTTCTCCATTCAACGGGGCCGATGGAGACCTCGTTTATCAAATACACCGCCATGCGTATTGCTTCTCCCCAGAACGTCTTGGGCAACTTCGCATGGGATAACATGCATCTGATTCTCTCAACAATGGTACGATTCATTCGCTCAGCTACACCATTATGCTGGGGGGTCTTGGGAACCGTCTGTTCATGCCGTATACCCTGGGACTTGCAGTACTCGTGAAAGTCGCCAATGTATTCACCACCATTGTCAGTGCGGATGCACTTCAATGATCTACCTGTCTCTCTCTCGACTATAGCATGAAACAGCTTAAACACACCAAAGACCTCGTCCTTAGATTTCAAAGCATAAACCCAAACCCTCCTAGATGCATCATCTATAAAAGTAACAAAATACAATGCCCCACCCAAGGTTTTTGTCCTCATAGGACCACAAACATCGAATAAATCCAATCTAATGCATGCACTTTATTAACATGAGAAGGGCTTTTAATAAATGAAACTCTTTGCTTTGTTTCCTGATAAACAATCAAGACAGGTTTTGAGAGGCATACCACACGTCTGAAGGAGTCCTTCTCTCGCTAGTAGCTGAAGCCCTTTTTCACTCATGTGGCCTAGACGCTGTGCCACATGTCAATAGCCGAATATTCCGCTGCGTTCAACCCACCCTTGCACATACTGACACTTGCCTTGTACAGGGTGCAACACTTCTTCCTCTGGCCACGATCAACGAACCCTTGATGAGCTTCCATCGCCCACCAAAGAAACCGGCTTTCATGTGCCATCATCATCCAAATTTCCCGTCGACATCAAGTTGAGGCGAAGGTCTGGGATATGCCTCACATCCCTGAGAACCAATGTGCAACCCACATCGGTCTTCACACAAATATCACCGACTCCCACGATCTTTGATACGCCAGAATTTCCCATCTTCACAGTCCCATAGTCACCTGACTTGTAGCTTGTGAAGGAGTCCCTGTGTGGAGTCGCATGAAAAGAAGCTCCCGAGTCTATCACCCAGTCGGTGCCCTGACTCGTAGCCGTGAGACATACATCGTGGTCTAGTAGAAAGAATAACTACCATGTCGCCATCTGAAGCGACCGCAAGTGGAATCGATTCTTCTTCCTTCCCTTTTCCTTTCTTGTCATTTTTCTTACCACGACATTCATGCTTGTAGTGGGCCCTTCTTGCCACAATTCCAAAGATTCAACCTCTTTCTGTTACTCGACTTGCCTCTTGATTTATCTCGGGCCTTCCCGCCCTTCCCGTTCTTTCCTCTCCCCTGTCTCGTGTCACAAGAGCCTCTTCTGTGTAGACCCACGAGACTTTCTCCTTGTCTCCTCATTGAAGAGACAACCGGTTACCTCGTTCCATGGATATCTTTCCGTCTGCAGCGCGGAGTTACTTAGAGACACCACCAATGTCTCCCAACCGTCGTGCAATGAACTATGCAATAGTAAAGCCTCGCAATTCATCATCCAGACCATCTTCATAGAGGTGAGTTGGTTCACTATATTGACCTCATTCATATGCTCGGCCACGTAACCACCATCCTTGAACTTGAGATTTACAAGTCGCCTTATCGAAATATCTTATTACCTACTGTCTTCCTCTCATACACCCTTGTAATTTTAGCCATAGGCTTCATGCGCCGAGGTTTCGTAGACACATGGTGAAACACGGAATCATCCAACCATTGTCTCGATAAACCCCACCGCCTTTCGGTCCATCTTCTTCCAATTATCATCGACCATATCCTTGGATTTTGGCTGATATGCACCGAGATTGAGAATATAGTCCTTGCAATAAAGCAAGTCCTCCATCTTAGCCTTCCATATGGTCCAGTTAGAACCATTGAGGCCGATCATCCTTGAGCCACCTTCCATAACTCAAACCGATCCTATCCGTTCAATGAACTTAGCTCTGATACCACTTTGTTGGGATGCCTTGCACAAACCTTAGGATCTAGCCTCCCGAAACAAACCAGAATTATGGATAAAGCAATGAAATAAATCAAAGCATCAATCACACACCACACAAGAGATTTTTACGTGGAAAACCCTCAAAGAGGTAAAACCACTTGGACCTCGTCCAGATCAACAATCCACTATGAAGTAGAACGATACAATCTTCTTCACTCACGCAGGAGTGGATAAACAATAAGAGAAATAGAGAAAACGGAGAGATCTAACCGATTACGAGGACATAGAAGCGCTAAGATGTAGATTGCAAAGTAGAGAACCTCCACGAGCGAACCTCCCTTCTATAAGCTTCCTCTCTCTTTTCTCCCCTCTCTCTCACCTTTGATAGCCCTAAACCCTTTAGCAAATCCTCGCAAAGCTTTAGGAAACCCTCTTGCTATTTTGTGATACCTAGAAAAACCCTAGGCAACCCCTTTTATAGTTTTGGGAAACTCCTTTCCGCATCCCGGGCGAAAGGACTCAAATCCGCGCTTTCGCGCAAAATCGCGGAACAACTGCGTAACCTACGACTAGTCCCGGCTCTCCTACGACGGTCGTAGACCACCTACGACCGGGTCGTAGCTCTCCTACGACGACCTCGGATCTAGCTACAAGAAAAAAACAAAGACGAACTCGGCCGGACTTTCGGTCGTGCCAGGGCTCGAACCTACGACCGGTCGAGCACCTCCCACGACCGGTCGAGCACCTCCCACGACCGGTCGAGCACCTCCCACGACCGGTCGAAGACGGGGAAAAAACCCCATCAGATTGATCATTATTAAATTTTTATGGGCAACAAAAGTATTGAATCCAGCTTATGTTTGTTTTTGTCCATGCAGGTTGGATGTCAGATAAACATTACTGTGGGCCTGGACATTTTTTAATGGTGGACGTTCAATCACTACTGTTTCCTATGGTGTGGTCCACTTGAGAATTGGATCTACTTCATTTTTTGATATCTCGTTAAAATGAGTTAGAAAAACGGGTGGACAGAGTGGATATACAATACATACAAGGTGGGGCCACGGACAGGGGACCGCACCTAATCCACTCCCGTTTCTCATGTGCCAACGTGTAGCTTGTTGGGCATCCAAGCCGTGCAGAAAACGTAGGTGGACCGCAGAATAAGATCACCTGGTGTAAAAACCAGGACGGCCAACTCATCAGGAAGGCTACATGCGTAGATTGAATCAGACAGCATGTCCGCCTGATTTAAACCGTTCATTCTTCCTCACAATGATCGGCCCACCTGATGAGTGCAGGTAAGCTGAACTTGATGGTGGGGTCCATCTTATGAATCGGACAGCCTGGGAAACGGATTGGCTACTCCCCCTGCCACCAGCCAATGGCCGGTGGTCGGTGCTCTGTGGGCCCTACTATGATGTATGTGTTTCATCCATGCCATCCATATATTTGTTTAGATCATTTTATGATATTACACAAAAAATGAGGTATATACCAATCTCAAGTGCACCACAATACAGGAAACAGTGTTGAATGAGTGTAGACCATTAAAAAATTTTTGGGGGCCATAAAAGTTTTGGATCAAGCTGATCTTTATTTGAAACATTGGATTAGGTAAGATTAGATGGTATGGAACTACATTTTGTACCATTCAAATTTCATCTACCATTTGAAAATGATGAAAAGAAATGAATTAATTCAGAAATCATGATCATATCATCCCAACAGTAAATATTACATGATTTTAGGTAAATTTTGAATTCCACTATATTTGTGGGCCCTACATTGATGTATGTGTTTTATCCATGCCTCCATTCATATACCCCCTTTATACTTGATATCCGTAGTCGACATCAGTTGTAAATTTAGCCCGTTGATTACAATTCTATGGTCCACGAAATGCTGAGGAGGAATTTGATTCCAATCCAAATCTGATATTGGACCATCAAAATACCATGATATTTCTATACATATAATCACTTGGAGTGACGATGTTGATTCCATCTAATGCAATTTCATACCATTTAATCATACAAACCAAACATGCCAGAGGTAATTGGGATATATGCACCTTCTGTATCCATTGAGGTGGCCCTGATTTGATTCAACTGGTTTGCAATCCGTGATAAGAAAGTATACTAAAATAAGCTATAAAAATAAATGGACGTCTTGGATAGACAATGACCACACTAAGGTTGGGCCTACGGTCCGAGTCTCACCCACATCACTGATTGCACGGTCGCAGCCAAAACCAGGTTGGCCCACTCATAAGACAGCTTGTCACGGACGCGGATTAGATAGTGACAAGTTGAGTAGCGAGTCAGGTACGGAAGTGATATCACTAAGTTCTGTGGAGCCATTATGATCGTAGGTGTTATATCCACGCGTCATTCCATTCTGAGATATCATTTCAGGTCATGAGTTAAAGAATGAGGCCGATAAAAATCTGTAGTAGACCCGCCATGGAAAAGAGTGGGAGAGTAATTCCCACAGTTGAAACTATCCTAAGGCCCATCATTATGTTTATTTGAAATCCAACCCTTTCAAGAGTTTAAAAAGACACGAAATACGAGAAAACACAAATATCAACTTAATCTAAGACTTTTGTTGCCTTTAAAAGTTTTTAATGGTGGGTGTCACTGTCCCCATACTATGTTATGTGCTGGGTTCACTTGAACGTTGGATTTAACTCATTCCTTAAATATTGCCCTAAAATGATCTCTTCAAATGGATGAAAGGTATGGATACAAAACATACATCATAGTGGGCCCACGGAACTTGGTGACATTACCTCAGCAGCGAGTCTTGTGACTCAACCTGTCAGTAGCTAATCTGTGCCCGCCTTCGGACGCAGATTTCCTGCAAAAGACTTGCGCACGAACCCACTGTAATGTTTGTGAGATATCCTCCCCATCATTTCATTTTATAAGTTCATTTTAAGACATGATACTAAAAATGAACTGTTTCCAAAGCCCAAGTGAGCTAAAAAGTTGATAATTGAATGTCCACAGTTGAAATATTCGTCGCCACAACTGTTTTAAATCATGCTAATATTTGTGACTTCAGTTCATCTCAATAGGAATAAAGTTATTAATGGTATGGATGTCACGTAAACATTACTGTCGAACCTAAGTAAGTTTCAACAATAGGAATTTCCCTAACCACATTTTCTTTTAGTATGGCCCACAGGAGCTTTTGATACAGTTCATTTTTCACATCATGTCTTGAAATTAACTCACAAAACGGATGGAAGGTGAGAATTTCTCACAAACATTATAGTGGGCCCCACCTGGTTCCCAGTGCAGGTACTTCCTGCGGAAGGCTTTCGCATGAAGTTCCTATGCGAAACGCAGGTGGGGCCACTGGGTTATTTGTGAGAAATCCTCACCGTCCAACCATTTTGTGGGTTCATTTTAGGATATGAGGCTAAAATTGAACCGTATACAATGCTCAAGTGGGCCAAAACCATGATAATTGAACTTTCACGGTTGAAATATTCATGGGGCCACAGAAGTTTTGAACCATACTTATATCTGTGTTTTCAGTTCATCCCAGTCGGAATCTTATTAACGGTATGGATGGCATGTAAGCATCATTGTCAAACCCAGGGAAGTTTCAACGGTGGGAATTTCCCTAACTACTTTTTCTTTTAGTGCGGCCCACTTGAGTTTTGGATCTTGTTCAATTTTGGTGTACTTTACTAAAATTAGCTCACAAAACGGTTGAATGGTGAGGATTTCTCACAAACATCACGGTGAGCTCCCGCCTAAGTTTCATGCGCAGGAACTTACTGCTAAAGGCTTCAGCGTCCCTTTTGTGCTGGGTTACCCTCGTGGGCGCGGATTGGAAACCAACGATGTCAGTAGCCAAATCCCTGCTGAAGTGACGTCACCAAGCCGTGTGGACCCCACTATGAGCGTGTGTAGTATCTGTATCATCCAACCATTTGTAGAGATCATTTTATGACGTGAAAAAGAAAATGAGATAGATCTAAAGTTCAAGTGGATTCACCATAGAAAATAGTGGGGATAGTGACATCCACCGTTCAAAACTTCTTAGGAGCCACAGTAGTTTCCGATGAAGCTTATATTTTTGTTTTCACTTCATCTATTCTTATGTTAACTTATGAATAGGATAGATCTCAAAAATACATCATTGTGGGCCCTGTAAATGTTTCAACGGTAGGTGTGACGGGCTCCCAAGGTTTCCTGTGGTGAGTCCACTTGAAATTTAGATCTATCTTATTGTCCTTGTAATGTAAAACAATATCGGCATGAATACAACACATGCATCAATACATCATGGTGAGGTCTACCGGTGACGCCACTTCAGGCGACTGATTTTGTCAGTATACAATCCGCTCCCTATTCCTGTTTTGGGCCCGAAATAACATGATTTCTAAAAACTTGAAATAATATCCTCACGCGTTTAATGCAGCAGTACTACGTCAGCAGTAATCACGCAATACTCACGTCAGCTGTAACCACGTAGCCCAATTACCTTGCAAAGCGCAGAAAATTTGACCGCACAGTACTCACATCAGTGGTAACCACGTGGCCCAATCACAATGCAAGGAATACAAAATTTCTAAAAGATGTTCAGATTCCCTCTCCACCAGCCCGGTGGCTGTGGTCGGTGCTCTTTGGCCCCACCCTTGATGTATGTGTTTGATCCAATCCGGTCACGCTGAAATCGGGTGCGCTGCACCGACGGGGAAGCGGATTGGCTGGTCTACCTCACACCCGCTATATAGCTGTTGCATTTACGTTAGTAAGTTTTGTGGGTCTGATTATGAGCTATGTGCTATATCCAAACCGCCCATATATTTTGGGAGATCGTGTTAAGGCTTGACACCAAAAATAAGAAAAATCTAACTATCAAGTGTACCACACTGAAAAAAGTAGTGGAGATTGAACGTCTACCATTGAAACCCTTTTTGGGGTCACAAAGTTTTGGATCAATATGAAATTAGTTTTCCCTCTTCGTTCAGGTCTTTGTGAACTCATGAACAGATTGGATAGAAAATAAATAATATGGTGGCCCTACGAATTGTTTAACGGTGAGAATCATTATCTCTGCTGCTATTTGTGGTGTGGTCCAGATGATCTTTGGATATGATTCATTTTTAGGATAATGCTCTAAAAGTATCTATAAAAATAGATGAACAGTGTAGATATAATAAATACATCACCGTGGGCCATGTAACTTTGATCTCCTTTCAACCGTTCGTACAACTTGGAGCTCGAGGAGCGTCGGTGCTCGTCTTGCACGACACGTACCTACAGCAGCTACACAGCTGGTGTGTGGTACACCAGCCAATCCGCTTCCACCGACTGGCGACAGGATAATGTAAGAATAGAAAACAAAGAAAGTGAAACCATCTGGAAGGCGTACCATAATGTTTATATGTCAGGAGAGTGAAAATGAAAACACTGACCGTCCAATCATCTCAGAGCCCAAAATGATGTTAATATGAAATCCAAACCGTTGATAAGGTTATTCTTACTTGGATGCACAGGAAATTAAAATACCATCCTGATACAAAACTTCTATAGCCACCCAAATCTTTCAATGGTGTGGGATCCATTCCCAATGTTTCCTATTGTGTGGCTCGCTTGGGCTTTTAATTCCTAATATTTATTGATTTTATATTCTATTTTGAGATTCTGAAATTGTTGGACGGAGTGGATTCTCAATAACAGCACGATTGGGCAGAGTTAATTCGCGTTTCATTTTCTTTACGTTGTATACGCATTAGACAGCAGCGGGTTATGAGAAATTTGGTGGAGGTAAGGCTGTGAATAGGGTAGGCTCGTGTGTGAAAATCTAAAATTTGAATAGCCCGGCCCGAAAATGCCCGTTAACAGCGTTGGGTTCTTCGCGAAGGAACCGATACTCTTGTGAGTGAAGGAAAGGAAAAGAAAACGAATAAGAAAAAATTAGGATTCTAGATGCTACCTATCAACCGGCGTGATGTTGTGACGTCTAAAAATAATATAATACCGATTTAGACATTCGGACGAAGGTACCCCTGAAAAGCAGGAAAGACTTTGAAAAGAAAGAAAAAAGTAAGGTATTTTGGTCATTATAGTTATGATGATGAGCTCACTTTGGTAAACTAAGTTTGCGATTGGAGGAAAAAAAGAGGTAAGGAAAAGGTTGCGTCTACATTAAACCGAAAGAAGAAAAACTTTCCCAAACCTTCAGGCATCACCTTCTTCCTACCCAGCATCACCTTCTGTCATTTTGTTATACTGCTTGCTTGTATAGAAAATCTCTCCTCCCATCGTCCTCTCTATCCCTGTTACGCCCTCTCCAACAAAAACAATGAGTGAGATCTCGGAGGACAATTCCATCAACGAGGCCACAGATAATGATGGCTTAGATGGGTCCTTGAAGATCAGCATTCAGCACCCTCCATCAGCAGGAGAAAAAAAAGGATCAGCAAGTACAATGAAAGAAAAAATGAGGAAAGCCCGTAAGAACACACGCAGAGCAGGGATAGGTACAATGGTACTTGCCATCATTCCAATTGCCGATTATTTAATTGGCAAGCATCCTGATGATCCACACCACAAATTCCCATCGTTCATCTCTCTCATGGCCGACTTTGTGACTTTCTCGTTTGGATTGGGGCTGCTTTTCTACTCGTTTGTACTTCCAAAACATCCCAAGTCAGACCGTCGGGCCAAGATGCGAATGCGGATTGCCTTCGGACTGATAGTTTTTGCAAAGTGCCTCAAAGTCCTTGTTCATATTCTCGGGTCTTGAATTCATCTCTGGGCTTCGCACAGGTAACCCACACCACAAATTTCCATCGTTCATCTATCTCATTTCCATCTATGGGACTTTCTCGTTTGGATTTGGGCTGTTTTTCTTCTCATTTCTACTTCCAAAACATCTCAAGTCAGTCGGTCAGGTCAAGAAGCTAATATGGGTAAATATTGCAATCTGCCTTAAAAGTCATTGTTCATGTCATGTCATGAATTCCATCTCTGGGATTCGCACTTGACGGATTTCTCGCTTTTATTTTTGTGTTGCTGACTTAATTACTCGGATTGTTTTGGGTGCATTTGTTATTGTTATTTTTGTGTTGGTGTGTTAATTACTCGGATTATTTTGGGTGCATTTGTTATTATTATTTTTGTGTTGGTGTGTTAATTACTCGGATGATTTTGGGTGCATTTGTTATTGTTATTTTTGTGTTGCTGTGTTAGTTACTCGGTGATGGATGGTTTTCGGTGCATATGTTATTGTATGTTAGATTTGAATGGTTTTCAATAATAAGGTTTGCTCAGTGTTATTAATAAAAGTACTTTCTCAAAATCATGTTTTGACCATTATGGTTCTGTCCTTGAGATGCTCTAGCTCATTTTAAAATGTCAATACAAGGCTCAACTGGGCCACAAAACAAGGAAGAGTGGGAATGATAAGTCTCACCATTGAAATTTTTTGGGACCACCATGATTTTAATTTGTATCCATCCACCCACCCCAATAGGGTGCATTTAATAAAAGTTCTACGCACATGGCACTTGGTTAGTGATAGCACACCCCGGTGCACTTGTTATTTTATATTTGTCTACTTGAATGGTTTTCGGCAATATGACTTGCTTAGCATTGTTAATGAAATTACCTCCTCAAAATCATTTTTGACCATTATGGTTCTGTCCTTTAGTTGTTCCAGCTCATTTTAGAACCTGAGACCAAAACTCAGTTCAATACAAGGCTCAAGTGGGCCACACAGCAAGGAAGGGTGGGAATGATAAGTCTCACCATTGAAATTTTTTGGGGCCACCATGATTTTTGTATCCATCCACTTACCACGATAGGGTGCATCTAATCAAAGTTCTACGCACATGGCACTTGGTTAGTGATAGCATACCCCAGTGCACTTGTTATTTTATGTTGGTCTACTTGACTGGTTTTCAGTAATATGGCTTGCTTAGCATTGCCAATAAAATTGCTTTCTCAAAATAAATTTGAGACCATTATGGTTCTATCCATGAGTTGCACTAGCTCATTTTAGGATGTGAGACCAAAACTCGGGTCAATACAAAGCTCAAGTGAGCCACATATCAAGGAAGAGTTGGAATGATAAGTTCCACCACTGAAATTTTGTGGGCCACCGTGATTTTTGTATTCATCCACCCACCTTGATAGGGTGCATCTAATTAAAGTTCCATGCACATATGGCATTTGGTTAGTGATAGTACACCCCAAGGAACTTGTTACTGCATGTTGGTCTACTTGAATGGTTTTTAGTAATATAGCTTGCTTAGTGTTGTTAATAAAACTGTGTTCTCAAAATCATTTTTTGACCATGATGGTTTTGTCGTTGAGTTGCTCCTGCTCATTTTAGAACATAAGATCAAAACTCAGGTCAATACAAGGCTCAAGTGGGCCACACAGCAAGGAATGGTGGGAATGATAAGACCAACCATTGAATTTTTTTTGGGGGCCACAATGATTTTTGTATCCATCCGCCCACCTGGAAAGGGTGCATCTAATAAAATTTCTACCCTCATGGCACTGTTAGTGACATCACACCCCAATTCTCCTACACAAGTCAGGTCAGAGGGCTTTATTTAAGAAATGATTGTTAGCTTTGTCGAATGGGATGAATAGTTATTATTCTAAATTTCATGATCATGGAAGCACATGCATACATAATATCTATTGATTGATGTCTTAAATATGTAAACCAACTGGTCTATCGATGACATGTTTGATGCCATCGAAGTCCTGCTCAATGTCATCATAAAAATCCGAAATTTCACATGTTAGTTGTTGGACTCTTTAGTTGTCCTGCTCGATGCCATCGAAGTGGGGTTCGACGCCATCGACGTGCCATCGAGAAAAATTGAAAAATTCATGATTTATCGCCGGAACATTTTGATGTTATGTTCGATGACATCAAAGTGGTTCAATGAAATCGAAGAATGTTCAATGCCATCGAAGTCCCATCGAAGGTCCCATTGAACTATCGCGCAGAAGTTACACATAGTTGCGTGTCTACGAGATTTGTTTCTGATTCCGATTGTGATTCTCCTAAAGGCTATAAATATGGGTGTAATTGGGATTAGGGTGTATAAAAAGCTTTCTAATTCGTTCCTAAGGTTTTTGCAAGGGCTCGTAAGGGGGAGATTCAATGCTTGTTCGAATCGGGTATTTTCTTCGTCTCTTGTAATTTCTACTTTGATAGTGATATCTGTCGCTTTATGCCATGGTTTTTTCCCGTAAGGGTTTTTCCACGTTAAATTCGGAGTCTTTATGATTGGGCTTGATTGTGCGATTGAAATACTGTACTTGATTCATCTACGTGTACTTCCGCGGTCCCCCAACAATATCATCAACTAAAAAACTTGAATTGAAACAGGGGGATCATCTATATGCTTGAGCCTTGCAAACCAAATGATGTGTGGGAATCCTCTAGCCGATCAAGCTTGATAATGAACTAGTTGGGTCTCCTAAACCGACATGCCTCTAGTTCATCTTCTCATCACACAATTTTGGAACTTGCTTGCAGAGAGCCAATAGTCTTGAATTTATAAGTTTGGATCTTCCGCTTACAAACTCTTAACATTCCCTATTTAGTCCTAACCCAAAATGTTAGGTTTTATACATTAATTGTGCCGTTTCTAGAACCTAATTTATTTATTTTATATAAAAAACAATAATAGAAGGGAAAAAAAAAAGAAAGAAAGGGATAAAAACATTTGGGCCACATGAACTTTATGCAGGTAAAAACAGAATTTTATAGCTCTGACACAAATTTAGATGTAGTCGAAAGATGTTGCACTACAACAAAATGGGGCTTAGCCGACCAATGGGCTTACCCTTTACCCGCGGCCAGTTTTAATGGCTGTAGGCAAAGGGTCCCTTTATATTAAAAAATAATAATAATAAATGCCCTAGCCATTTGCAGTATCTCCCTTTCTCTGCCTCTCTCTCTCTCTCTCTCTCTCTCTCTCTCTCTCTCTCTCTCTCTCTCTCTCTCTCCTCTCTCTCTCTCTCTCACTCTTGCATGCTCTCCCTCTCCATCTCCCTCCCTCTCTCTGCCTCTCCGGCCCTCTCCCTCTTGCGCGCTCTCCCTTTCCCTCTCCCTCTCCTCTCCCTCTCCCTCTCCGCTCGCCCAATATCGTTCCTTCATCTCCACGGCGAAGATCGGAGGAGTTGGTAAAAAATAAAAAAAAAACCCTCGCTCTCTTTCACTCGCTTTCTGTGAGAGCTTGATCTTCGATTCCATCATAAGCAGGTGATTTTCCCAACTCGCCCCTAATTTTTGTTTTTCGCACTTTGGATCTTCTCAGATGCGTTTTCTTCTTTGCGATTTCCAACCGAGAGCATTGAATCTCAGTTTTTTGTTATCTGTTCTTAATGAGATTTGAGCTTCCATATCTCTAGATTGCGTTTTTCTCCTCTCTTTTTGGGGGATTTTGCTGATTTTGATAGATCGGGACGATCTAGGGTTAGGTTTTGGTGCTTGTAGTAGTTTAATTTTGTGGTATATCTGTTTCGTATATTTCATGTTTGGATTATGCTTATCAATTTTGTCTTTTTTTTTTTTTTTTTTTTTTTGGTGGTAGATCTGTTCGTAAGATAACCATTTCAAATGATATCATAACTTTTTCTCTGTTTTTTTTTTTTTTTTTTTTTTTGTTTTTTTTGTTTTTGACACCCTCATAGTATTCTTTGAAGTTGTAAGTTGTAACATAATTCTACAGGTTCATGATAGTGTAGATAATTCATCATATGCTCCTATAAATGTGCAAGCATGCAATCATGGTGTGTGCACGTTTGGCATGCACATAGATGCATGCATGTGTATTTCAAAGAGTGATGTTGAAAGATGTTTTACACCCCCTACATAGTTAAGTTCTTATATAGCTACTTTTCAGGTTTGTTATAGTTTTATTCATGTTTTAGTTTATATTTGAGGAGCATCGACACATGTTCAGACATTATAATCAGCCTCATTTTGCTATTAAAAAAAATAAAGAAAAAAATAACAAGAAAAAACAAGTACAGAAGGAAAGAGAGAGAGAGAGAGAGAGAGAGAGAGAGAGAGAGAGAGAGAGAGAGAGAGAGAAGAAAGAAAGTAATTAGCCTCATCATAGGCAAGCATTTAATCTTGGGCACTAGACCAAGAATGCATTTAATTCATGTTAAATCGTATAATTTCTATAATTTTTTGAGTATATTGTTGTGATTCTTTTAGTTGCATCAGTGGCATCATTTTTGGGCGAGGCTACAGGTAAGCGCTCCAACTTATGCATGCGTTCTATAGTAAAAAGACTCCAGATAGGCATTTCCAATAATGAACCATTTCAAATTTACTGATTGTTTTGCTTTTCTCTTTTGTACTGTAGAGAATTCGTCATACAAGAAAGCCACTATAAGTGACCTCTTGGAGGGGCTGAATAAAACAGTCGCATTATGGGGAAAGTGCTCCTCTTTATTGAACTGTCGTTAGAGAAATCTAACAGAAGGTGTCTTAACGACAATTAAAGTAATTAGGTCACTTAATGAAACCCTTCTTAAGAGAGGTACTGGGATGAAAATGCCACAATAACTAGGTAGTTTATAAAAACCCCTTGTATTTTTATGAGACCTGTAGATTGTAGTTATGGCATCTCTGTAATGCTGTTGACTTGAGCCAAATTCAACTCTCAACTAGGTCCACAAAAATGCCCTTTCTTAGCTCACCGAGGGCCTGTTTTGTTGCCACTTAGAAATAAGTTCATTTCATTTTATTTATCATAATTAAGAATTGGTGATTATATATTTTGGCAGGGATTAAAAATATAACCAATAACTAATATAAACTATGATCTCTTATTGTAATTGATATTTAAAGTAAAATGAGATTAACTCATTTTTTAGTGGCAACCAAACAGGCCCTCGTATATCTAAGCATATGTAGAACTCTTCAACTACCTGGACTAGAGTGAAACCCAAAGTGCAATGTTAGTTATGACAATTTTGTAACTAGAAATTGAATATTCACACTTACCTGCTTTCATTTTTTTAGTATTCCTTACACCACAAATTCTAAAAATGTTATTAGTTAGAGTTATGATGCTTGTGTTATTTTGGTCTTTTTATTTTTATTTTTAATTTTTTTAGGTAAACTAGGTTCAAACCTAAGAGGTCAGTATTGAAATGCGCACACCCCATCTACCACTGAGCTACAGGCTTGACCTGTCTATGATGTTGTTATTTTGGTGTTCAGTGTTTCTAGTCACATTTAGAAGGGTAATCTTTATCATTTATCAGCTAATTCTTCTGAAGATTAAAAGAGGATATAGTCTGCTTTAAGGCATTAAGACTCGAAGATGTCCCGTGTGACTTGTCCGGGTCAACTCGAACTCAGTTGGACCTGATGTGCTTCAACACACTGCAATTCAGAATAGAAACTAGGGAGTCACTGTCCAGTGCTGCTGAGTCATGACCCTCAAGTAAGCCTTGATGGGTTTTTTTGACCCATCTTGCGCAAGTCCTTTCGCAACTAGGATGCGCAAGTCCTTTCGCAACTAGGATGCACAAAGGAGTTTCCTAAAACTATAAAAAAGGGTCCCTAGAGTTTTTCTAGGGTATGTTGTGTTGATGAGAAAAATACAAGAGGGCTATCAAAGGTGAGAGAGAGGGAGAAAAAGAGAGAGGAAGCTTATAGAAGGGAGGTTCTGCTCGTGGAGGTTTTTCTACTTTGCAATTTATATCTCAGCACTTCTATGTCCTCATAATCGGTTAGATCTCTTCGTTTTCTCTATTTCTCTTATTGTTTATCCAGTCCTGCGTGAGTGAAGAAGGTTGTAAACGTTCTACTTCATAGTGGATTGTTGATCTGGACGAGATCCCGTGGTTTTTACCTCTTTGAGGGTTTTCCACGTAAAATTCTCTTGTGTGGTGTGTGATTGATGCATTGATTATTTTTATTGCTTTATTATCCATAATTCTGGTTTGTTCTGGAGGGCTAGATCCTAAGGTTTTGTGCAATGCCCCCATCAAAGTGGTATCAGAGCTAAGTTCATTGAACGGGTAGGATCGGTTTTTTGAATTATGGAAGGTGGCTCAAGGATGATCAGCCTCAATGGTTCTAATTGGACCATATGGTAGGCTAAGATGGAGGACTTGCTTTATTGCAAGGACTTATATTCTCCAATCTTAGGCATATCAGCAAAATCCAAGGATATGACTGATGATGATTGAAAGAAGACGGACCGAAAGGCGGTGGGGTTTATTAGACAATGGTTGGATGATTCTGTGTTCCACCATGTGTCTACAGAAACCTCAGCCGCTACCTATGGCTAAAATTACAAGAAATTTGTATGAGAGGAAGACATGTTCTTAATAAGATATTTCTGATAAGGCGACTTATGAATCTCAAGTTCAAGGATGGTGGTTGTTGAGGGTCAAATATTGCATATTAGACCCCACTTATTAGCTAGATTTACGAACATGATACTGTTTAACGCCCTATTTTAAACATGTTTGTGCTACAGGGTGAGTTTACGAGCCAAGATTGAAATAGGCGGCTAAAAGCATGGATTTAATGTTCATGAATCACCAAGACAAGGGACGGACTCCAGGAGACCAAAATTGATGAATTTACCCATCAGAGATTCGAGGAAATCAAACCGTTCACGTTAAAATGGCCCGAAACTGGTCCATAATGCAAGATCACAGGGTTCCTGCCATCCGATTGGCTCAAAACTTTATACATGGCCTGGGGACCATAAATAAACCGTACATATTAAATTTCAACCATTGGGTATCTCGAGAAGTTGGCCAACGGACAGATCAGCCCCTTAATTCATTAAATGGGGCCCACATGCTATCTGGATATGCTTCAAAATTGTCCTTGACGGCTTAAATAATAAGAGAAAAAGGATGGACGGTACAGATTTCTGATAAGCATCATAGTGAGCCCTGCATATGGTGCATGTACATCATGTACATGGTATACATGCCGAGCACCACGCCACCTTCCGATTTTAAACAGCGCCCACCCGCGTGAAATGGAAGTTGCCGTTTTCGGCTTCCGTCTAACGAACGGACGAGTCCGTTTTTCGGATGATTGTGGGCCCCACACATGCCTTATACGTCTGATCCACACCGTCCATATTGTAGAGGGCCATGAACACTACAAAACCTTGCTGACCTTTGGCACTCATGCATACACACGTGCGAAATACAGAGGCCATAATCGGGCTGTCTCGCGACGTTCAAAAATAGATAGTGTGATTTCTTCTCTTGGACGCATCAAATGACAATAAAAACCATCCATCCTTGGTCGTTTTTCCGTCACGCATCTAATGGACGGCGTGGATTCCTCCGTAAAATTCGGTAATGGGCCCCACCAATCTCAGCAGAAAATGGAAATTTCTGCTTTTGAAACAAATTAGCACGCCGTCAGTTCCGGTTCGAAATTGTGGGCCCCATCCAGTGTGCAAACGGACAATCGGAACCATTCATCCGTTTCCTAGGGTAGCTACAACCTATGCCTAGCTGACAGAAATTGAAGATGTGAAGTTCTTGGGGATTTCAGCCTTTCAAAAGCAAACAGACGGTAGAGCAGAAAACCTTGTGGGACAAACTGAAATCAACCGGGTATTGGGCTCTCCTAATGGTTTTCGTCCGCATTGAATAGACGGATTGGATTTCTCAAGCGATATCAATTTTTGGGGTCCACAAGCAATGCAAATAAAGGCTTCAAGTTACGATTCTGTGATCGGGCGATGTTACACGAAGTGCGGAGATTTGCAGCTGACTCCATCACGCGTCCGCACCTCTCCACATGAGCAGATATAAAAGAAGAAAAAGAGAGAAGAAGGGGGATCTTCATACGTGAAGCACAAGAGAGATAATTAGAGTTCTTTTCTTTTCTTATTTTCCTTTTTGTTTTTGATAATTTTTTAGAGTTATAGCCGCTTCATGGCGGGGTAACCTCTTAGCTAGGGCTAAGAGGTGAAGCTTGTAAAGGGATGGGATGATTCTACGGCTTCGATTATGTTAGTTGAACTACTTTGATTTTAGTTTTATTATAAGGAATTACCTGTAGTTTTTTTTATGGTTTGTTGTGACTTCCATTACAATAGATCTAATGGCTGCAAGTAATTTCTTTTCTTTATTTTGATTATGTGGTTAGGAGCCCATTGTTCACCATCGCCCCTTGGACATGGTTGAGTGATGGAATCCTCCTAACTTTCATACATCACACTGATTGGTTGTGAATTGGTTTAGCTCTGTTGTTTGCCTTGTCTCATGGACATGGTTTTGTGATGGAATCCATTCTAATTTACACTGTCTCATCTTTTGAAAACTTGATCAAAGGAAGTTCAGATTGTTCTTTAAGCGATATATCTTCCAACCGGATGAAGATGGGACTCGAAGTCAGTTGAGTTCGTGAATCAAGCGTAGATCTCCCTCGATCTCTACAAGTGGATCCTCTGAATCCCTAGATTCCCTTCTCTGAATTCCTTAAATTTTATATTACTATTCCACCATTATTCATCAAATCACAATTAGTTTAGATTTCATCTTAGCCTAGTTCTAGATCTGTTTATTTTCAGGATACGTACAGGTTTCGGTCCCTGTGGATTCGACCTCGGTCTTACTGAGTTTTTACTACATCACAACCCTATACTTGGGAGTGAACAAGTTTTAGCTAGCGCCGTTGGGATTGGGATTGAAGGCTACGTTTCTGAAGTTAACTAGTTTTAGGATTAGTTTAAGAGTAGGACTTTTCGATTTTTAGGGTTTATTTTTAGAATTTTCTAATTCCGGGTTTTCCTCTAATTTTTAGAAATTTTCTTTCAAGTAACTTTATATTTTTATATAGTTTTCCCTTTTAGAAACTAACCCAACTTTCCCGTTTTGTAGGATTTTGAGATAAGCTTCTAATTTGGTAATTCCTTTCTTAATTTCTTCCTTTCTATTTTTCTAGATTAGGATTTGTCTTCCTTTTTAGCAAGTTTCTAATTCTCACTCTTTTAGAATCTAACTTTCTTTCCTATTTAATTTTTAGAAATTTTCTATTTATAGACCTTCTGTTTAGAAACTAACTTTCCTGTTTTGTAGGTGTTATAAAAATTTCTAATTCGGTAAGCACTTTGTAATTTCTACTTTCTATTTTAGGGTTAGGATTTCTAATTTAGAATTTTTTAGCTTTAGGATTAGAACTTTCCTAATTATTTGTAGAAACTTTCTAATTTTAGGTTTTCTTTTCTCCTTTTAGAAATTTTTTTTTTAATTGTAGTGTTTTTCTATTTTTAGGAACTAGTTATTTTTTAGAAACTTTCCTCTTTTGTTTTTAGAAACTAAATTAGTTATTTTCCTTTTTAGAGATTTTTTTTTTCTAATTTTAGAAACTAACTCATCTTTCCTTTATTTTATTTTTAGAAACCTTCATTTTTAGGAATTAGTTTATTTTTAGAAATTTTGTTTATTTTAGGTTTAAATTTTCTATTTTAGAAACTTTATAGGTTTAGGGAACTTTCCTTTTTAGAAACAACTCTTTATTTCAATTATAGGAACTTTCTAATTTTAGATTTTCTATTTTAGGAACTAATCTCTTTTGTTTTCTTTTAGGGATATTAACATAGGAACTTCTATTTGGTACCTTCCTTCTAACTTCTCCTCTTACTTTCCATATTCTTGTAGGATCTTTTCTTCTATTTTTCTTAGGAATAGATTCAGATTGAGGTTTCACCATGTATATGCACGAGTGGGAACGTCAATATCTTTGAGATAGCTTTTGAGCATGCGAAAACAATGCGAAGGGATGTATGATGATTATGATAACCATCAACCTATGTCTCAGATTTTTCTGAACCAATCATCGAGAACCGACTGAGCATAACACTCCATCGGTTAAAAAGTCCTTACGCGATCATATACGGGAGAACAATTACACCCCACGGATTAACAAAACAGTACGTGAGTGTTGGGGTTATCATAACTATGGGAGTGAGGATTATTATCACCCATATGAGAAAAGAAAAACAATGCGTGATTATATTATGAGTGATAATAAGTATTACCAACCATCAGATTCTCCCACATATGATCCGTATGACTATAATCAATGGAAACATCAATGTCAGGAAGCTAAACCAGCTATATATCATAGTGATAATTCTCTTGGGTCCTCTACTTTTAAAACCCAATCAGAAACAATCCAGGAGGACTCACTTCAGAAGCTCATGAAAGCACAAGAGCAATTCAATCAACTTGTCATACAATCATGCGAATTGCTCAAATCCTCAATTCCAATCATTCAGTCACAACTTATGGAGAAGGAAGAGGCTAGGTTATCCCAGCCTCATCCTAATCTAGAAGCAGAATTTGAAGAAAGTGATCATAACTCGCTTGTGGCGCAACTGAAATTATGAATGAGGAATGGATTCCATTAATGAGCGAGATGGTTCAATTTCCCGATGAGTCGATCTCGATGATTTGTCCAAAGGAATGATCAAGAGACGTGGGTGTCTTTCAAATATAATGATAGTGACACACTTCACTCACATGACACACATGATTACACTGATGAGGTTGATGTTAGTTTATTCGAACCTCAACCTAACGTAGGAATGGAGTGTGAGGAATGTGATCCCATCCCAAGTGCACACCGTACAAATCTGAATGATGAGTATTGGGATTCAATCTCAAGTGTGGCCCTTGCGAATGATCACGAGGTTCAGGAAGTTGTCTACCATAATGATCTACTCCACCTGCCTGATATGGCTGATTTGAATGTGGAGAATGAACCATTTTTAACTAACCCTTCCAACTCTTGTGATGCATGTTTGGACCACTGCCCTGAGATGAATGATGATATGATTCGGGCGATGGGCGATTTGCTTGATATGACTCTGGAATTTGAAACTACCCAGTTGAGGCCACAATCTGAGCTACACACTTTAGACAATTCAATGCTTCCACTGAGAAGTTTCAATGACCAGAGTCTTCACATCAATTCTTCACCTATTGATTGTCCATCTATCTGTGAAGGGCAAGAGCAAGCAAACATGAGTCCATCTACTTCAAAAGACGATGGAATCCTTGGGCTCATCATCACAGATTTCGATATAGGAGACGAGTCACTCCCAGCTGACTTTCCCACATGCTTGGCACACCTTGTGGATCCCAACGACCTCATGATACAAGAAAAGGTGGATTCCTTACATGACACCACCTCAGTGGTTATCACGGACCAAGCGCACCCTTACTCTGAAGCCCCTTTTTCACTTGACCTTGAATATTTACCACTAAAGGAAGATGAGCTAAAAATTGAACCGAAGTCTGGAACTTCGGAATGCATTGAGACTACATTACTTTCGAAAATTTTTCTTCGAATTTTATTTACATGTAGTCTCGATTCACCATGGGATACTAACTTTGAAATTTTTTCGACATGGGTGAATCATATATACTTTGGATACCTCAAGCAATTCAATGGAAAAATTCCTATGAGGTACATAAGTCTCTTTGGAATGCCATGCTCCGGCACATCCCAACCCTATTGCAAAAAGGCTTTTGGATGATCCTGTTGAGGAACCTACTGAGAAATTTATCTAGATATTGGTCAGAAGAAGAACCTTGTGGCATTACTGAGTAGTCTTTCCCCTGCTTTCATAGGACTAGGGTAGTTTGTTTGATGTTGTTTTAGGATAGACAGTAAACTTAGCGCTCCTGGGAGGCAACCCGGCTTTTCAATTCATTTCATTTTCATAATTAGATAGTTCATGTTTGTGGGTAACATTCTTGCAAACCCTCACGAGACTACAACTCGTCCTCTAGGGGAAACCTAGGGGTTTAAAGGCTTGTTGCATACGCTAAATGCAATCGAGAGCACTGCGAAAGTGGTATAGGTAGGATTTTATTTTGTTATTTTTGTTGGTTTCACTCTTGTCCTGACTTGCTCTCTCCCAGCAATCTCTTGAAACATCTCTCTCGATTCGTTATTCAGGTACTATCTTCCCATCACTTTTTCTTTACTGTCGTTGTCCCACGTGCATTGCATGTTTATATCTTTTACATTGAGGACAATGTAGATTTTCGGTTGGGGGTGGGAGATTAGGTAACCTAATCAGTGTTTTCTTGGTCTTGAGCAAAAATTGTGAAAATTTTTCAATTTTTCTGACAAATATCCTAGATTTAGAATTTCAAGATACGTGATGTTGGAAATTTATGACTTTTAGATTCAGTATCTGTTAGATTTCACAGTTAAGTTTGAATTGTTAATCCATGATTAGAAGTCTTAAATATTGATTGAGTCATGATTTCACATGCCACATCTCGCTTACATATGAAGATTTCAGTTCGATTTTAAAGGATTAACTTGGTAATCGCTAAGCACAAAAGGAACCAACCTGCAACGTTCTACCATCATGTTTATAAAGAAGAATTTAACGGGTTGGGTGAATGGGTTTCACCATAGGTTTGCTCCCTATAGGTGCAGGTTGATTCCCCATGAATGATAGTCGGAAAAGGCTAGGAGAATTGTCTTTTCCATAGGTTTGCTCCCTATCGGTGAGGATTTAATTCCCCTACTTAGTTTTTTTTTTATAAATGATAGTCGGAAAAGGGCTAGGAGAATTGTCTTTTCCATAGGTTTGCTCCCTATCGGTGAGGATTTAATTCCCCTACTTAGTTTTTTTTTTTATAAAAATAAAAAAATAATAAAAAAAATAAAAAAAAGAGTTGGAATTGATGAGGCAGGCTTTGGTTCAGGCTTTGGTTCAAGTTTTGATTATCATGAATTCTCTTATTGCTTGCCAATGGTATAATGAAATAGCGAACTGAATCTTTGAAGGTGAGAAGTTGAGGTTACGCTATACACCGATGGATCTTAATGTTTAGGGGTTTTCTAATTGGTGGATTAATAGATTAAACTTAACTATAAAGTTTACAGTGCGCTTAAGTCTAGGAGAGAGTAATGCCAACATTTATGAATCTTGGAATTCTCATATCTGGATTGTTTTTCAAAAAAAAATCACTCGCGTTTATAGTAATTGTCCTGTAATTCTCAACTTAAATTTCGCATACTTTGCTCGGGACTAGCAAAATGCTGGTTGGGGGTTGTGTTGAGGGTCAAATATTGCATATTAGACCCCACTTATTAGCTAGATTTACGAACATGATACTGTTTAACGCCCTATTTTAAACATGTTTGGGCTACAGGGTGAGTTTACGAGCCAAGATTGAAATAGGCGGCTAAAAGCATGGATTTAATGTTCATGAATCACCAAGACAAGGGACGGACTCCAGGAGACCAAAATTGATGAATTTACCCATCAGAGATTCGAGGAAATCAAACCGTTCACGTTAAAAATGGCCCGAAACTGGTCCATAATGCAAGATCACAGGGTTCCTGCCATCCGATTGGCTCAAAACTTTATACATGGCCTGGGGACCATAAATAAACCGTACATATTAAATTTCAACCATTGGGTATCTCGAGAAGTTGGCCAACGGACAGATCAGCCCCTTAATTCATTAAATGGGGCCCACATGCTATCTGGATATGCTTCAAAATTGTCCTTGACGGCTTAAATAATAAGAGAAAAAGGATGGACGGTACAGATTTCTGATAAGCATCATAGTGAGCCCTGCATATGGTGCATGTACATCATGTACATGGTATACATGCCGAGCACCACGCCACCTTCCGATTTTAAACAGCGCCCGCCCGCGTGAAATGGAAGTTACCGTTTTCGGCTTCCGTCTAACGAACGGACGAGTCCGTTTTTCGGATGATTGTGGGCCCCACACATGCCTTATACGTCGATCCACACTGTCCATATTGTAGAGGGCCATGAACACTACAAAACCTTGCTGACCTTTGGCACTCATGCATACACACGTGCGAAATACAGAGGCCATAATCGAGTTTGTCTCGCGACGTTAAAAAATAGATAGTGTGATTTCTTCTCTTGGACGCATCAAATGACAATAAAAACCATCCATCCTTGGTCGTTTTCCGTCACGCATCTAATGGACGGCGTGGATTCCTCCGTAAAATTCGGTAATGGGCCCCACCAATCTCGGCGAGAAAATGGAAATTTACCCTGAAACAAATGTGTCTGCCGTTATGCAGTTCCGTTCGAAATTGTGGGCCCCATCAAAGTGTGCAAACGGACAATGGAACCATTCATCCGTTTCTAGGGTAGCTACAACCTATGCCTAGTGCGACGTAAATTGAAGATGTGAAGTTCTTGGGGATTTGACCTTTCAAAAGCAAACAGACGGTAGAGCGTAAAACCTTGTGGGACACACCGAAATCAACCGGGTATTGGGCTCTCTAATGGTTTTTCGTTACGCATTGAATAGACGTTGGATTTCTCTGGCGATATCAATTTTTGGGGTCCCGATTAATGCAAATAAAGGCTTCCGTTACGATTCTGTGATCGGCGATGTTACAGAAGTCGCGAGATTTGCGTGACTCCATCACGCGTCCGCACCTCTCCACATGAGCAGATATAAAAGAAGAAAAAGAGAGAAGAAGGGGGATCTCTTCATACGTGAAGCACAAGAGAGATAATTAGAGTTCTTTTCTTTTCTTATTTTCCTTTTTGTTTTTAATAATTTTTGAGGGTTATAGCCGCTTTATGGCGGGGTAACCTCTTAGCTAGGGCTAAGAGGTGAAGCTTGTAAAGGGATGGGATGATTCTACGGCTTCGATTATGTTAGTTGAACTAATTTGATTTTAGTTTTATTATAAGGAATTACCTGTAGTTTTTTTTATGGTTTGTTGTGACTTCCATTACAATAGATCTGCAATGGCTGCAAGTAATTTCTTTTCTTTATTTTGATTATGTGGTTAGGAGCCCTGTTGTTCACCATCGCCCCTTGGACATGGTTGAGTGATGGAATCCCTCCTAACTTTCATACATCACACTGATTGGTTGTGAATTGGTTTAGCTCTGTTGTTTGCCTTGTCTCATGGACATGGTTTTGTGATGGAATCCATTCTAATTTACACCTGTCTCATCTTTTGAAAACTTGATCAAAGGAAGTTCAGATTGTTCTTTAAGCGATATATCTTCCAACTGGATGAAGATGGGACTCGAAGTCCAGTTGAGTTCGTGAATCAAGCGTAGATCTCCCTGATCTCTACAAGTGGATCCTCTGAATCCCTAGATTCCCTTCTCTGAATTCCTTAAATTTTATATTACTATTCCACCATTATTCCTCAAATCACAATTAGTTTAGATTTCATCTTAGCCTAGTTCTAGATCTGTTTATTTTCAGGATACGTACAGGTTTCAGTCCCTGTGGATTCGACCTCAGTCTTACCGAGTTTTTACTACATCACAACCCTATACTTGGGGAGTGAACAGTGGTTCTGTGGCCGAGCACATGAATGAGGTCAATAATATAGCGAACCAACTCACCTCTATGAAGATGGTCCTGGATGATGAATTACAGGCTTTACTATTGCTTAGTTCATTGCCTGACAGTTGGGAGACATTGGTGGTGTCTCTAAGTAACTCCGCGCCAGACGGAAAGATATCCATGGAACAGGTAACCAGTTGTCTCTTCAATGAGGAGACAAGGAGGAAGTCTCAGGGGTCTACTCAGTAAGAGGCTCTTGTAACATAGGAACAGGGGAGAGGAAAGAACAGGAAGGGCGGGAAGGCCCGAGATAAATCAAGAGGCAAGTCGAGTAACAGAAAAGATGTTGAATGCTGGAATTGTGGCAAGAAGGGCCACTACAAGCATGAATGTCGTGGTAAGAAAAATGACAAGAAAGGAAAAGGGAAGGAAGATGAATCAGATTCCACTGCGGTCGCTTCAGATGGCGACATGGTAGTTATTCTTTCAGCAGATCACGATGTATGTCTCACGGCTACGAGTCAGGACACCGACTGGGTGATAGACTCGGGAGCTTCTTTTCATGCGACTCCACATAGGGACTTCTTCACAAGCTACAAGTCAGGTGACTATGGGACTGTGAAGATGAGAAATTCTGGCGTATCAAAAATCGTGGGAGTCGGTGATATTTGTGTGAAGACCGATGTGGGTTGCACATTGGTTCTCAGGGATGTGAGGAAAATCCCAGACCTTCGCCTTAACTTGATGTCGACGGGAAGGTTGGATGATGATGGCTATGAAAGCCGGTTTTCTGGTGGGCGATGGAAGCTCATTAAGGGTTCGTTGATCATGGGCAAAGGAAAGAAGTGTTGCACCCTTTACAAGGCAAGTGTCAGTATGTGCAAGGGTGGGTTGAACGCAGCGGAAGATTCAGCTATTGACATGTGGCACAGGCGTCTAGGCCACATGAGTGAAAAAGGGCTTCAGCTACTAGCAAGGAAGCAGCTCCTTCCAGACGTGACAAGTATACCTCTCAAAACCTGTCTTGATTGTTTATCAGAGAAACAACATAGAGTTTCATTTGTTAAAACTGTTTCTCATGTTAATAAAGTGGATGCATTAGATTTGGTTTATTCTGATGTTTGTGGTCCTATGAGGACAAAAACCTTGGGTGGGGCATTGTATTTTGTTACTTTTATAGATGATGCATCTAGGAGGTGATCAGGGTCAAATATTGCATATTAGACCCCAAACATTGCCTAATTTTACGTACATGATAAGGTTTAATGGAGTGTTTTAATTGTATTTTTGTTACATGATGAAATCAGGAGCGTTAATTGGAAATTGATGTTAAAGGCATGGATTTGACGCTCCAAAGTCTCCAGAGCACGGGATAGACTCCAGAAAACAAATAGTGAAGATTATACACGCTTGAGATCTGAGAAAAGCAAGCCAAAGGGGCCCGCCAATGGTCCAGAATGCAAGATCACATGGTTCCCACTATTCGATCAATTCGAAACTTCATACATGGGATGAGGGCCATAAATTAACCGTACATATTAAATTTCAGCCATTGAAGATCTCGGGAAGTGGTCCAATGGACAGATCAGCCCATTAATCTTCAATTTGGGGCCCACCTGATATTTGGAACTGCCTAAAAATTGGTTTTGACGGTTAAAATAATATGAAGAAAAGGATGGACGGTGCAGATTTCACACGAACATTACATTGAGCTCTATATGTGATGCATGTACACCATGCACTCACTGCACCTGCCGTGTACTGGTCCGGTCAAGACGGTCAGCGAGACGCTGACCCGCACCTTTCTCTCTCAAATTTCAAAATCTGCAGCGCCGTTTCCAGCGTCCGCCGGTCGTCGGTTGTGGGGCCCATCTAGTGTCTAAATGGACAATCCAAACCGTCCATCCACTTCCTGGGGCGGCCGTTGCCCACGCCTAGGTGGAAGTTTGGTCGCATACACGTGCACGCTCGTGAATCGTCAGCAAACGGAAGATGGACGGCGGAAGTAAAGGATCAAGTGGGCCACACTGATTTCACTCAAAACTGGTCATTTCTGACCGGTTTTCCGTCCTTATTCCAGTGAACGGAGTAGATTTTCGGTTCAATCAAAGGAATGGGCCCCACCATTGCAACAGCCATCGGTTTCGTCCGCGTAACGCACGGCCGCTGGCCGTTTTTACGGAGAACAGTGGGCCCCACCCGTCAACCGTACGGAAGATCTGATCCGTCCATCGTGTAGAGGGCCATGAATACTACAAAACCATGCTGATATTTCACTCCCATGCGTACACACGTGTGCGGTACAGAGGCCACAAACGGACTGCTTTGTGATGTTCAAAACTGATTTTGTTGAGATTTCTTCTCTGGGCCGCGTCAATGGACATTCAAAACCACCCATTTTTGACTGAAATTTCGTCCTAAATCCAATGGACGGGGTAGATTTTTCAGAAAATACCTCTGTGGGGCCCACCAATCACGGCTGCGAAAATTTGTACTCCGAGTCCTTCTACGACTCTGCCACCGATCCCAGCCATCCAGCAGCTATAAAAGGAGAGTTTTGGACGTGGGAAAGGATTCAGAACTAGGGAATTCGAGATCCAGAGCCAGGGAGAGAAGAAAGAGAAGAAAGAAGAGAGAGAGAGATTGTTTGGTTTGACGTTCTTTTATGAATTTTATTTAATTATTTTTGATGGATTTTATGGGTCACTAATCTCTCAGCTAAGGCTGAGATGAAACCCCTAATTTGATTAGCTCTTGTATTGGTTGATTTACTTTGAATATTAATTAATTTGTTTCTTTCTCTAAGTGGGCTTTATGGGTTTAAATTCTATACTTCTCCATCTATGAATTTGACCAAAGTATATATATGGATGTTGTTTGGATGCTTATTACAGGTGCTTGGGTCTGATCAAGAACAGGTTTCCTAGAGAGAAAGAAACAGGGTGCTTTAATGAATGTACATCCCTTATGCCCGACCAAGGATATGGGATATGTCATTCATGGCATTGCTTAAAGGAATTAGACAGTCTGTATGCCCGATTTAGGACACAGATTGTGCTTTCTCTATATTAGTGGTATCAATCTATATCAAGGTGAATCAACAGACAAAACAAGGGTTAGGATAATTCGGGGTGGATTCGAAAGTCCTAGTGCTCTCTCTCTGATTGAATTTTCTTCCCTATTCTTAATTATTTTTTTTCTAAAATTGTGCCTAGTAGTTTAGTTCATTATTTGTTGGATTAGTTAAGGAGAGTCATAGATTTGAATTGTGTCATCCAGTCCTCGTGGGAACGATCTCGTAATACGTACCATATCTGCATCTGATTCGTATACTTGCGAGTTAAAAATCATTTAAATCGTGTTGGTTTAAATAAAACATCAAGTTTATGCTTTGAAATCTAAGGACGAGGTCTTTGGTGTGTTTAAATTGTTTCATGCTATGGTCGAGAGAGAGACAGGTAGATCATTGAAGTGCATCCGCACTAATAATGGTGGTGAATACATCGGCGACTTTCATGAGTACTGCAAGTCCCTGGGAATACGGCATAAACAGATGGTTCCCAAGACCCCCTAGCATAATGGTGTAGCTGAGCGAATGAATCGCACCATTGTTGAGAGAATCAGATGCATGTTATCCCATGCGAAATTGCCCAAGACGTTCTGAGGAGAAGCAATGTAAACAGCGGTGTATTTGATAAACAGGTCTCCATCAGCCCCATTGAATGGAGAAGTGCCTGAGAAGGTGTGGACTGGACATGATCCATCGTACAATCATCTCAGGGTGTTTGGATGCAGAGCATCCATTCACGTACCGAAGGACGAGAGGTCCAAGCTCGATATGAAGATCAGGTAGTGTGTGTTCTTAGGGTACGGTGATGAAAAGTTTGGTTATAAATTGTGGGATCCGACCGAGAGGAAGCTCGTCAGGAGCAGAGATGTGGTTTTCTTTGAAGATCAATTATAGAAGACATTGGTAAGCCAGAGAAGAATCAACCTAGTTCAGGTGAGCTAGAGGACATGGATCCGATTACTCCTCCCGTGGTGCCTGATGACGGGGGAGTACAGCAAGGTGCAGAGGACGAGGGAGTTCCTTCAGAAGATGGACCAGGGGAGTAGCCCCCACTTGATCCACCTGTTGAGCCACAGGTGAGGAGGTCATCTAGGGACAGACAGCCGTCCAAGAGGTACTCGCCACATGAGTACATTATGCTAACCGATGGAGGAGAGCCAAAAGATTATTCTGAGGCCCTAGCCGACGAGCATAAGGGGGAGTGGTTGAAAGCTATAAAAGAGGAGATGGAATCCTTGCATAAGTACCACACCTATGATATGGTGAAATTGCCTAAGGGCAAGAAAGCTTTGAGCAACAAGTGGGTGTTCAAAAAGAAGATTGAGCAGAAGAATTCATAGACAAGGTTCAAGGCCAGACTTGTGGTGAAAGGGTTTGGTCAGAGGAAAGGCATAGACTTCGAGGAGATATTCTCACCAGTGGTGAAGATGACATCCATACGGGTGTTGCTTGGGTTAGCGGCTAGCATGGATTTGGAGATAGAGCAGTTAGATGTTAAAACTGTCTTTCTCCATAGTGACCTGGAAGAAGAGATCTACATGCACCAATCAGGGGGGTTCGAAGTCAAGGGCAAGGAGCATATGGTGTGTAGGCTGAGGAAGAGCTTGTATGGGCTGAAACAAGCTCCACGGCAATGGTACAAGAAGTTCGACTCGTTTATGTTGAAGCATGGATATGACAGAACGGAGTCGGACCACTGTGTGTTCACGCGCAAGTTCTCAGATGATGATTTCTTAGTTCTGCTGTTATATGTTGATGACATGCTCATCATGGGAACAGACATCAAGAGGATAGACAGGCTGAAACAGGAGTTGGGCAAGTCTTTTGTGATGAAAGACTTGGGCCCGGCTAGACAGATCCTATGAATGGAGATAACCCGTGACAGAAGCAGCAGGAAGCTTTGGCTGTCACAAGAGCGGTATATTGAGAAAGTGCTAGAGCGGTTCAATATGAATGCAGCGAAGCTACGGTCAAGATTTCATCGGATGGTCACTTCGTTGAGCGACGATAGTGTCCCAAGACGAAGGCGAGAGGTGGAAGAGATGCGAGAAAATACCCTACGCGTCGGTGTAGGAAGTTTGATGTATGTTATGGTGTGTACACGCCCGGACATAGCATATGCGGTTGGTGTTGTCGGTCGGTATCTTGCCAATCCCTGAAAGAGCATTAAGCGGCGGTGGAAATGGATACTACGATATCTAAGAGGCTCATCCAGTTGAGCCTATGCTATGGTGACGGTAAACCCGTGTTAGAGGGCTACACAGATGCAGATATGGCAGGTGACATAGACTCCAGGAAGTCTACATCAGGGTTCATGTTCACGTTTGCAGGGGGAGCGGTTTCTTGGCAGAGCAAGCTACAGAAGGTCATAGCATTGTCGACAACAGAGGCCGAGTACATTGCAGTCACAGAGGCATGCAAAGAGATACTTTGGATGAAAAGGTTCCTACAGGAACTTAGCCTGAAGCAGGAGGAGCACGTGGTCTATTGCGATAATCAGAGTGCTATACACTTGAGCAAGAATCCAAGTCAGCATTCCAAGTCAAAGCACATAGAGATTCAGTATCACTGGATCAGGGATACTTTAGAATAGAAGGTGTTACAGCTTGAGAAGGTCCACACGGACGATAATGGGTCAGATATGATGACCAAGGCCTTGCTCAAGGGCAAGTTTGAGGTTTGTAGAAACCTGACTGGCTTAAAGAAAGTGAATCCCTCCTGAGTCAAAAAGGGAGAGATTTGATGGATTTTTTTGACCCGTTTTGCGCAAGTCCTTTCGCAACTAGGATGCGCAAAGTCCTTTCGCAACTGGGATGCGCAAGTCCTTTCGCAACTAGGATGCACAAAGGAGTTTCCTAAAACTATAAAAAAGGGTCCTTAGAGTTTTTCTAGGGTATGTTGTGTTGATGAGAAAAATACAAGAGGGCTATCAAAGGTGAGAGAGAGGGAGAAAAAGAGAGAGGAAGCTTATAGAAGGGAGGTTCTGCTCGTGGAGGTTTTTCTACTTTGCAATTTATATCTCAGCACTTCTATGTCCTCATAATCGGTTAGATCTCTTCGTTTTCTCTATTTCTCTTATTCTTTATCCAGTCCTGCGTGAGTGAAGAAGGTTGTAAACGTTCTACTTCATAGTGGATTGTTGATCTGGACGAGGTCCCGTGGTTTTTACCTCTTTGAGGGTCTTCCACGTAAAATTCTCTTGTGTGGTGTGTGATTGATGCATTGATTATTTTCATTGCTTTATTATCCATAATTCTGGTTTGTTCTGGAGGGCTAGATCCTAAGGTTTTGTGCAAGGCCCCCAACAGGCCTCATAGCCTGTTTCCAATATTCAACAGCTTGATCAGACTTAGCGTTTAAATTCTTAGTGGGAATCATAACTCAGGATCGAACAAGTGGGTCCCAGTTGCCGAGTCTTAAAACCAGAACAGTATTCTCATCTGTTTTTGCTCAACTCGACATGTTGGAGTTCTAGATTTATAGTCACTATTAGAAGAGTAGAACGTTTTCACTAGTTCAGCATTCCACCTTAAACTTGTGGGGATTTCAGGTTTGTTATAGTTTTTTTTTTCTTTTAAGAAAAAAATGGTGAAAGTAGGTCAAATGTCATCCGAGTGGTATGGTGAAACAGGGGTTTGCAAAGTCCATCCGAACACATCAAAAACCCTGATTTAGCTTAAAAGTAGGTCAAATGCCCCTTTTGAGGTGTGTCCAAACAAGCCTTTTGGACTTTACAGGTTTTACCCATAAACTTGAGGTGTCAAACATGATGATATGGGTTTTTATTATTGTTATTATTATTTTGCCAGTGAAGTGCCTTTTATTTGATTAATGTTGTTATTATGGGAATGCATGAGAAAAACTGGGATCTTTGAATGTCTAAGTTGCAGATTTCCATTTTCTTCTTCTTCATCATCATTTTCTTCTTCTCCAAGTGAGGATTTTTGCATGCTTTTGGTTTTTTTCTCTGGCCATTTGGGCTAATGGTTTCTTCTTTTCATTGGTAAAAATGCCAATTTGGATTGTTGTTGTTTGGTAAGATTTTTTTATTTATTTTATTTATTTATTTTTATTTTTTTGCATATACAATAGAACTTCTTATATAAGACTTTGATGAGACTAATTTCTTTTTGTTATTTTGTTTTGTAGGTTGTGACAGCTATGGATTGAGCTAAATGGAGGGATCTCTCTCTCTCTCTCTCTCTCTCTCTCTCTCTCTCTCTCTCTCTCTCTCGTTATTTTTGAAAATAAAAAAAAATTGATTTTGGCAGTTGGTTATGACAGCTATGTTCATTTCATATTAGTATTTGCTTGACATATTTGTGGTGGGATTCCGTCGCTATGTTCTGGAAATATTTAGTAGTTTTGCTTGACTAATCTACAGAGATTTATGTTGTGATTTGTTTCGGCTTTTCATATTCTTATGCATAACAGAAGGTACATATATTTCTATTATGATTTATTTTGATTTTTTTCTCTGCTTGTGTGTTTGATGACATGTTTGATGCCATCGAAGTCCTGCTCGATGTCATCATAAAAATCCGAAATTCCACATGTTAGTTGTTGGACTCTTTGGGTGTCCTACTCGATGCCATCGAAGTGGGGTTCGACGCCATCGACGTGCCATCGAGAAAAATTGAAAAATTCATGATTTATCGCCGGAACATTTTGATGTTATGTTCGATGACATCAAAGTGGTTCAATGAAATCAAAGAATGTTCGATGCCATTGAAGTCCCATTGACCTATCACGCAGAAGTTACACAGAGTTGCGTGTCTATGAGATTTGTTTCTGATTCCGATTGTGATTCTCCAAGAGGCGATAAATATGGGTGTAATTGGGATTAGGGTGTATAAAAAGCTTTCTAATTCGTTCCTAAGGTTTTTTCAAGGCTTGTAAGGGGGAGATTCAAGGCTTGTTCGAATTGGGTATTCTCTTCATCTCTTGTAATTTTTACTTTGATAGTGATATCTGTCGCTTTGTGCCGTGGTTTTTTCCCGTAAGGGTTTTTCCATGTTAAATTCGGAGTCTTTGTAATTGGGCTTGATTGTGTGATTGAAATACTCTACTTGATTCATCTATGTGTACTTCCGCGGTCCCCCAACAATATCATCAACTAAAAAACCTGAATTGAAACAGGGGGATCATCTATATGCCTTGCAAACCAAATGATGTGTGGGAATCCTCTAGCCAATCAAGCTTGATAATGAACTGGTTGGGTCTCCTAAGCCGACATGCCTCTAGTTCATCTTCTCATCACACAATTTTGGAACTTGCTTGCAGAGAGCCAATAGTCTTGAATTTATAAGTTTGGATCTTCCACTTACAAACTCTTAACATTCCCTATTTAGTCCTAACCCAAAATGTTAGGTTTTATACATTAATTGTGCCGTTTCTAGAATCTAATTTATTTATTTTATATAAAAAACAATAATAAAAGGAAAAAAAAAAAAAGAAAAAAAAGAAAGAAAGAAAGAAAGAGATAAAAACATTTGGGCCACGTGAACTTCATGCAGGTGAAAACAGAATTTTATGGCTCTGACACAAATTTAGACGTTGTCTAAGGATGCTGTCTCTAACATCTCGGTACCTGGCTTCGATGCGCTTGGGGGAACGGATTAGGTGCAGCCCGGCCTCACCCAACACGGTGTGGCCCTGTCCATGGGGCCCATCTTGATATATGTATTGTATATCCACGCCATTCATCCGTTTTTCCAGCTCATGTTAGGGATATACCCAGAAAATTAAAGAAGATTAAAATCTCAGGTAGACCATACCACAGGAAACAGATGCGATTGACCATTAAAAACTTCTTGTGGACGACAAAAGTTTTGGATCAAGGTGATATTTGATTTTTTCCTTCATCCGTGTTTGTGTGACCTTATCAACAGGTTGGATGGAAAATAATCATCAATATGGGCATTATAGTGGGCCTCAGAAAGTTTTAATGGTGTGCGTTCAATCAACTACTTTTTTCCTGTGGTGTGATCAACCTAACATTTGAATCTTCTCCATTATCGGATTCATAGACTAAAACGAAAAACAGATGGACGGCATTGATATATAGTACACACATCAAAGTGAGCCCCATGGTGAGGGCCGCACCGTGTTTTGTGATTCCGGGGCCGCACGTAATCCACTTCCTTCACTCCGTTTATTTTGTTGTTTTATTTATTCCTTAAAATAATTCTTTTTAATCCGTTTCTAAAATAAAAATAAAAAACAATTGTTTTTAAAATGGCTGAAGGACAAATGTTTTTAAAATGGCAGTGGGATCCACTGTGATTGAAGTCTTGTACCGAGTAAAGCATACTGAGCAAACTCTGTGGGGTCCACTGTGATTGAAGTATTCTATCCACTCTTTCCATCTAATTTACCAGATAATTTTAGAGCTTGATCCCAAAATAAGCATATCCAAAGCTCAAGTGGACCACACCACAGGAAACAGTGTGAATGAGCGTCTACCATTGAATTTTTTTGGGGGCCAACAGAAGTTTTGGATCAAGATCATATTTATGTTCTCTCTTCATCCGTATCTATTTGATCTTGAACTGGTTGGATGACAAATAAACATGACCATGGACCTAGAAAGGTTTCAATGTGGAAATCATTATTCCCACTGTTTCCTGTAGTGTGGTCCACTTGAGCTTTGTATATATTTCAATTTTCGGTTCAACTGCTAAAATGAGCTGAAAAATGGATGGACAGCGTGGATAAACTACACATATTCAGGGTGGGTAGGGACCATACCACGATCAACATTGTAAACTAACGCCTAAGATCGTCTGGTTCATATGTTGTGGCCACCAATCAGATCAGACAAACTCTATGGGCCATGGCCCAGTTTCCTCCTTGATTTGCATTGCTATGGCTCACTGTGGTCAGGCTTTTGGGCAGATGAGAAGATCAGCAAAATATCTTGGCTCATGATACAGCTAAACCGATATCTAATTTAGATGGTTTGATTTGTATTACTTGAATGCCACGTACGCAACTTTTAAATAGTTTTCTAAGTGCTGGTTTATCATGCATCAAACTCCACCGGAGTATCAAGTTATTGTGGCGGGAAATCGACGTCACGCGCGTGAGAGAAGGATAGATATAAAAAAAAAAAAAAAGGATCCGGACTCAAAAATAAATAAAAATACCTTCGTCTTTTGACCAGAAAGGAACGTTGTATCATAAATATGGAAGCTGACTGGCTGGTGTACCATACACCAGCGATCTAGCTGGTGTTTTGACGCGGCAAGTTCTGTGGGTCCCATCATTAGGTATGTGTTATATCCAAACCGTCCATCCATTTGGCGAGCTCGACTTAAGTTTTGAGTCGAAAAATAAGACAGATCTAAAGATGAAGTGGACCACACTGTAAAAAGAAGTCGGGAATTAAACATCTACAATTGAAATTCTTTTGGAGGTCACGTAAGTTTTGGACCAATATAATATATTTTTTCCCTCTTTATCAGGTCTTTGTGACCTTATGAACATATTGGATGGAAAATAAAGCCTTATGAATGTTTTAACAGTGAAAATAATTATTCTCACTACTATTTTTTATGTAGTCAAGTTGAGCTTTGGATATGAATCATTTTTAGGATCATGCTCTAAAATTATCTAGTCAAATGAATGAACGGTGTGGATATAATAAATAAATCATTGTCTAGCCCATATAACTTTTATCTCCTTTGAATTGTTCATGCCGGGCCGAGGAGCGTCTGCGCTGTCTTGGCACGACACGTACACACGGTAGCTAGGCTGGTCGTGTGTGATACACCGACAAATCCACTTCCCACAAATACCTAGAAGACTTTTGGCTGGTGTACCACACACCAGCGACCTGTCTGGTGTAGGTACGTGTCGTGATGCTACTTGAGCTCCGAGTTGTGGTAACAGTTCAAAGAATATCAAAATTACATGGCTGATTTAAATATGATTTTTGAGCCTGATTTACAAAGTTGCTGGAAAACCTTTTATGGGCCTAATGTTATCCCTGAAGAGACCATGGATTTACAATTTTGGGCCAAGTTATACATTTTTGTATTTTTAAAATTTTTGACAAAACTAGCCCATTATAAGGATAACTTAGTAACATTGTCATTTTAATGTAATTGTTGTGATCACGGGACGTTAGGGTGGGCCCCATTATGTGGGAGATATGAAATTAAGTAAAAAGTGATACATCGGTAAATGAAAATAATGTTAAAGCCTAGTGGGCCTATGTCAAGATCTCTACACTGTAAAGCCACATTTTGGGCCTGTTTTAATAATAGGCCTAAGGTACTTTATGAAGTAATCAGGGCCCACCAATATTTCCACAATCACAACAATGTATCTTTAGTATGTTTACATTAACAATTTGGAAAATTTTCCATACTTTACAATAATTGGATGATTGGGTATACTTTGTCACTTTTGGGTCTAGGATTCCAAAATTGGGCTTTGGTGGACTTAGAAAGAATATTTGAGAATTATTATTAATGATTTTTATGTAAATGACATAATTAAACCAAGTCATAATAGTTTAAGGCCATTTGATTCGGAATTTAATTTAAGGCCATGGGCTAAACAATGAGTCATATCCATAGACAAAGTGCACCACACTACAAAAAAATAGTTGGGAGTGAACGGCTATTGTTATTAGTTGTGATGGGCTATATAGAGCTTTTATCCGACCGAAATTTGTGTTTTCCCATTGAAATGGTGGACCATGAAGAAAATGAATGGATTGGATCTGTCTTCAAATGACCCAATCATCACATGATGTCACATCATACATTAGAATTAGACTAAAAAAAGCTTGCGAAGCTCATAAAGGCAAGGGCATTTTTATTCTAAAAAACCTAAAAAGATGTCAAGATGCCAAAAAATAAATGAAATGGGAAGGGAGGGTATTCTCTTATAATGACCATACCTTAGGTCCATTTTAGTAAAAATTCCTACCTCATTTTGCCTATGCTGCAACTCAGAATGACTGCCAGAATCACCACATGCTGATGATTTAAACTGTCCATATTTTCCTTACTGCCATAATAAGATATCATCCCGTAATCAAGTTTCAGGCATGATCCTAACCTTTGAATTTAATTTAGAGTTGAATTCAAGCCTTTGAAAATGTTCTTTCCTTGTTCTAATTCATCTACAGGTAATGATCATCACAATCATCCATTTAGCATAAGTTTCTTAAAGTGGCCCATATAACATAAAATTCCACAAGTTGGTTGTACTACTTATAGTAAGTCAGGTTGTTTGAGTTACAGTCTAAGTCAAAAACTCCGTCTTAGGGCTGCGCTCATTATTTAAAGAGTTGCAATTTCATTTTTTTATTATCAATAAAATTATTTTGAGTTTATTAGGAATTATTCTTGCTTTTGTTCCTTATGGATTTGAGGAAGCTCTTTGAGGAGTCCAAGGAGCTCCATGGATTTGGAGTAGTTATTCCCCAAGAAAGGCGGTGATCAACCTCATCACGTCCCCCACTGCTTCACGCATTGGTTGCCAAGATCCAGTCACATGTTGAAGGATGGAAGAGCAGAGTTCTCTCTCAAGCAGGAAAATCATTGCTAATCATACCCGTTCACTCATTGGCTGCAAGCGGATGTCTTTGCAAGCGTGCTTTCAGGATTTGAGCCGTGTTTCGCTGATTTCTTTTAGGGCCGGACTGAGGGGAAAAAGAGAAATGCAAATCAAGTGGGGAAGTTGTTCCTTTTGCCATGGCCAACCGGAGTTTCGTATCGGGCTTAAAGTTGGGCTTGCAAGGTTTCAAGGGGTGCGGTGCTCACATAAGAAGGTGTGCAGGTGAGCATTTATCTCTCTTTATATATATATATATATATATATATATATATATATATATATATATATAGAGAGAGAGAGAGAGAGAGAGAGAGAGAGAGAGAGAGAGAGAGGAATGCTCACCTATGCACATGTATTATATGGGCATATAATCTGAATGGTCCACATGATGTGGGTCAATTTTCAGCCTGGTCCAAAACTCTGGTGGGTCATAGCAAAGAGAAATCAAATCAAGGGAGGAAATTGTTTCCTTTTGCCATGTCCCATCAGAATTTTGTCTCTGGCTGAAAGTTGGGCTTGTGAGGTTTCTAAGGGTGCCACATCATGTTGACGGTTTAGATTTTGTGCCTAAGATACGTGTGCAAAAGTGCACATGGGTACTCACATGAGAAGGTGTGCAGGTGAGCATTCCTCCCTACACGGAGGAATGAAAGCCAGGACTACATTGAAGATAGATGTTTGCCTAAGGATTAGAATGGCATGTTTATAGGTTACAACACACATATATAAAGAATCCCGATCGGGCTGGGTTGAGTTGGGTTGGATTGGTTAGGCATGCTGGACTCTGTACTAAGTTGGATTGAGTTCAAGTCAAGTCTCTTTCAAAACAGGGTCAGGTGGGGTCAGCCCTAACTTGGTCCGACTCAACTCTAGTCTCAAACAAGATTTGTTGCTCAAAAAACTCGCAGAGTCAGTGCCACTCAAACAAGACTCAATGCAACGTTGGATGGATGACTATCTTTTTTTCTTTTTCCTTAAAACCTGAGAGAAACTCAACCAGCTACTTGATAAGCGGATCACATCCGCCCCTATTGAAGGGTCAGGATATTTCCATGTAAGAGATTTTGTTTCATTGGCCTCCATAATGGTAGCAATGTGCCGTGTCAGGCAACGCGTAGAGGCCCAACCAGACACTAAGACCCGAGGCGAGCCTGGTTAGAACCTGTCATGGGTCTACTATATCAGGCCCAAGCCGGCTGGAATATTCTGATTGGACCTGGGCCTGACTTGACTTGAAAATTCATAAAATCCCTATTTTCTCTTGAAATTTCCTAATCTATCCGTTTATCATGTGGCCCACGCATGCACAAAAAAATTATACATTTTAGAGGAATAAACCAATGTTCTGCAATTAAGATAGACGTTTTCCTAACTTATTATTAGAATGGCGCGTTTGTAGGTTATAACACACGTGTAAAGAGTCGAGGTTTGGTCGAGTGGGGCTAAAATGGGTTGAGCCCAAGCCTGACCTGAAAATTGATTGGGAATTTATGAGAGGCCCAAACCCAGTCCATGTCCAAGCGTAGCCCAGAGCCAGATCAGGCTCGTTGGATCGGGCAGGCTACCTGGTCCATTGCCACAGTGGGCCCCATTATATCAATGGTTTGGATCACGTGTCCTGTTGATTAGAGACCACGGCTAAAAGACGATGATGAACTATTACGGTAGACGGGAGCAGATTTGGTGAGACACCACCTCGCCTCAGACAGTGCGGCCTTTACCGTGGGGGCCACCTCGATGTATCTATTCCGTATCCAGGCCGTTCATCCTTTTTTCCAGATCATTTTCTGGAACGATGCCAGAAATGAAGCACATCCAATTATCAGGTGGACCACGGTGTAGAAAACAGTGGTGATTGACCATTAATGGGCCACAAAAGTTTTGGATCAAGCTGATTTTTTATTTTTCCTTTATCAGGTGGACCACGGTGTAGAAAACAGTGGTGATTAAGCTGATTAAGAAGTTTTTAATGGTAGGGTGTTTAATCACCACTGTTTCCTATAGTATGGTCCAGCTGAGTTTTGTATTTCCTTATTTTTGGGATAACGCCCTAAAATTATTTGGAAAAGCTGATGGACGGTATGGATACAGAATAGATACATCAAGGTGGGCCCATTGTAAGGGCTGCATCGTCTTAGGGACGTGATCTTGGCCACTATTTCATCAAGTGGGGCCTACAATTTGAACATCCGGACTGTTTTTCTAATGGCACTCTCCTCTATAATGGACAATGTCCCAAAAAGACCTCGGATTGAAAGTTTCGATCAACCGAACCATTGGCCTTTCTTCCCTTCAAATTCAATCTGTATGCTCTTCCTAAATCATCTAGCTGTTGTCCAACGGTTGAAGGGTTTTGATGCCCCGACACCTGCTATTTTCTGTCCCTGAGTCATTCAGGGCCCTTCATATCATCAATGGTCTAGGTTACAAAACCAATGAACCTAAGTTGAAAACCCAGGCCAGATTATTTGGACCCAAGATTAGTAAGAAGTAGTTATTTGGTACTATGGCAACATATAATACCTAATAAGTATGCATTAAGAAATTGTACACATGGCATATATTAATTCATGAGCCAGCCAATAATGCAGGGATATTTTCACACCAAGCTCGAGTGGAGTGATCTGTGTGAGAATGGGCACACTTGGGTAGGTGGCTTGTGTGAGACAAGCCCCACCTGTGTGAGACAGGTGGCTCATGTGAGGCGGAACCCATGTGATGTGGGGCACACAAGGAGAATTCAACTGAGATCCTAACCCATAAGATGTGGGGCCTGTGCTACGAGATAAAAGGATTGATTCATTATGCTTTATAGTTCGAGCTTTTAAAGCAACTGGTTAATTGTATTGTATTAAATTGATATAGAGTAGGAGGTAACGAGTCGAACTGAGTCGAGTTGGGCACAACTCAACTCGGCTCGGCCACTTGCTAACCCCAGCTCGAACTCGGCTCGACTCGATTCGGTCAGCAACTCGGGCCAATTCAAGCTAAGTTCGAGCCAAGATCGAGCCGAGTTCGCCTATGCAACATTTTTACAAACACATGGACTGTACCTTCAAAATCTCATTGTATGTAAAACAACAGGAGTGATTTTACAGGTACTTCATCAAATACCTTCTAAGCAACATAAAAATCAAGAAAAAAAAAAAGGTATTTGTTTCATATACATACCTTCATTGCCACCAGCCACACTTTGTTGAGTCATTTCATCAAACTCTTGGTGAAGAACATTAATATCAAAGTAACCGAGTCAAGCTCGGACAAGCTCGAACTTAGTTAAAAAAAATTTCGAGCTCAAAGAATCAGCTCCACTTGGCTCGAACTCAGTTTCAAACTGAGTCGAATAGAGCTTTTTCAAGTCGAGTGAGCTAACCAAGCTAACTCCATTCATGTACAGCCCTAGGAGGTAATACATCAGATTAGGGGTCAAGTATGCCAAATGACGCAGGGGAGGACGTGAGGTCGAGCACCGTCTTCCTCAAGAGGATAAGTATTCCGACTCCACGGAACTTCTCTGGACTCCTCACAGAGACTTCTCAAATCCACGAGAAAAGAAAGCATAAAATAGAAATAAATTCTAATAAATTCGAAATTGATTAATGAATTGATAATTCTCTAATGTGTCTCCTTACACCATTAATAAAGAAAAAAATAAACTAAAATTCGTAATTACCAAAAATAACAAAATTCTAACTCTAATAAAAATCCTAATTATAATAAAACTCTTCTAATGCCTAATTTCTAAAAATAAAAATTCCAAATAACCTTTCTCTAGAAGAGTTCTAGTATAACTAAAAGTTATTTCTAAAAAGGAAGAAAATCTAAAACTCTTAAATTAGAGAAAAAATAAAAAATCGGAATTACTAAAAATAGTAAAACTTTCCTAAAAATTCGTTTTTGAGCTAAAAGCGCGCGTTTTCTGACGAAACGGATAGATGCGACCCACTTTGTAAGTCGGTTCACCTCGAGTGGCCCGTTTCAGTAAAGATTGATAGGTTGTGCGCCCCGTAACGATACCCGGATCAAAAGTTATGGTCAATTTACGGTTCATCTTCTTTTGGCCCAACCATGCTAGGAACATATCTGTGGCATGTTCTACATTAGACCCCTTCACTTGAAAAAAACTCGTCCTCGAGTTATGCAAGAGACTTGGCACATGAGTCTGAGATAACTTCTAACGCCGATGTTCATTAGCCTTTTTTTTTTGTACTTAACATTAAGCTCTTAAGTTGACACAATACATGTACTCATGCTTTCCTTGACTTAACTAATATCAATCAGTTCCTTCACATCTGCCTTCAAGATCTCATATTTTTTCTGATAATGTGGGCAATTAGGCGAACTTGCCCCTGAGACGGGATCAACGTGATTTTGTATACCTCGTATGGAAGGTAATTTATTAGGGAGTTCATTGAGCACAACCCTCTTGAACTCCTGCGATACTGGTTCCAAATCCTCTAGGATATTCACAAACTTCACATATTTTTTCTTTTCAACTAATGGATATATATTTTCCGTTTCCTCAGATTGTTTAACAAAGGCCTGTTCAGTGATGAGATATTGTCCTTCCACTTTAGAAGTCTTGGGTTGGTTCTCCATTCCTTTAGACGTTACATATTCGCCACTAATGAATCCTGTGGTCTGTTGCAACTCCGTTTTGATGAAGTCATTTCTCGCGAACCAATAATAAGATTTTTTTGCATAACCTTTTACTGATCGACTATCCTGATAATAATTTTGGTTTTGTTGGAATAATACCTGATTGTAATCTCGAGGGAGGAATCGCATGCACAATAACTTCTTCATCCGCGACCACGTGCAGATTGGCGCCTTCATCTGTCTCGCCCGTTCGAGTTGAAGTTGTTTCCACCAATCTGAAGCTCTGCCCATCAACTTGTATGCCACGAGTTTAATTTTCTTTTCTTCTACGATGTTCATGTAGTCGAAGAAACGTTCGACTTCAAGTAACCAATCGAGGAAGTCCTTGAAGTAGAGTTGGCCATTAAAATTAGGAAGATCGACTTTCATCTTGAATTCTTGAACCATCCTGTAGTTCATTGATAGCATCGCCCTATGATCAGTATAATTACGAATTCCAGCAATTGCTGGTGGTAGATCACCGCCATGAACACGGAGCTGCCCTAGGCTTTCCGCCAAGAGATCCGCTATGCGGTCGATAGAAGCCTGCAGCCCTTGCATGGCTTGCCGATTCTCTCGTTGCGCTGCTTCGAAAGTTGTCACCATTAAAGGTAAATTCCGTGGAGCACCGCCCATGGGATTGTTGCCCGACCCATCGTTAGAAGCTATCGACCCGAGGAGAAACCTCGCTTTGATACCAAACTGACGCAGGGGAGGACGTGAGGTTGAACACTGTCTTCCTCAAGAGGATAAGTATTCTGAATCTACGGAACTTCTCTGGACTCCTCACAGAGACTTCTCGAATCCACGAGGAAAGAAAGCATAAAATAGAAATAAATTCTAATAAATTTGAAAATGATTAATGAATTGATAATTCTCTAATGTGTCTCCTTACACCATTAATAAAGAAAAAAATAAACTAAAATTCGTAATTACCAAAAATAACAAAATTCTAACTCTAATAAAAATCATAATTCTAATAAAACTCTTCTAATACCTTATTTCTAAAAATAAAAATTTCAAATAACCTTTTTCTAGAAGAGTCTTAGTATAACTAAAAGTTATTTCTAAAAAGGAAGAAAATCTAAAACTCTTAAATTAGAAAAAAAAAAAAAATCGGAATTACTAAAAATAGTAAAAACTTTCCTAAAAATTCGTTTTTGAGCTAAAAGCGTGCGTTGTCTGACGAAACAGATTGATGCAACCCACTTTGTGGGTCGGTTCACCTCGGGTGGCCCGTTTCAGTAAAGATTTATAGGTTGTGCGCCCCGTAATGATACCCGGATCAAAAGTTATGGTCAATTTACGGTCCATCTTCTTTTGGCCCAACCATGCTAGGAATGTATCTGTGGCACGTTCTACATCACTAAAGCTTCAAGTAGAGCCCAAATCTACAGCAGTCATTGACCAGCTTACTATGAAAGCCAGTGTCTTGGGTGAGACCATGGATAATAACATGACCAACGCATACCTAGAATTCAACAGTGGTGGGCTGGTGCTGGCGTGGGTTCCAACTAAAGCGGTGGTACTAGTATGGGGGCATGGCTGCTGCCCTCTTTGTTTTTGTCTTACCTAATTATTGTATGGTTTTTTCTAATGATTTTGCACCTAAGCTCCACCCCATGGAAATAGAATTTTTTTTTTTTAAGAAAAAAGAAAAGAAAAAAAGAAAAAGAAAAAAGAATTACTTGTATGCTAGATGAGCAATTTCTGGAAAAGTTCTAACTTCTAAGTGGGTGTGTATCATTGATCACACTCTACCGAGTATCAAGGTTCTTTTCTTAGTAGTTGTTTGTATACAACATGAATTTTATGAATTAAAAAATATGGGAACTCAAATAATAGTTGGATTTTAGCACTGTGTAATTTTCTTTTTACGTACGTTGATATGAAATAACTAGTACCATTATTTAAAAAATAATATGTTATTCTGAGATTGATATTAAATATGCAAAATACCATCCATCAATCCATCCACTAATCTAACAATTAAATATACTTGTATTATTCTATGTTGGTTTAAAGAGAGTAATCAATAGAATTTATGTACAACATGTACGCATGCCTCCCTCACGTGACTACTTTTACCCACCTGCCTGTCATTGTCAATATGACTCGGTCGTGAATCAAAGCAGTTCATCCAGCGGGGACCACCTGTATCTGTCATGATGGGAAATCCAGACCTGTCCAATTGCAGCTCCACACGAGATGAACCGCTGGGCTTAACTTGACCAACAGGCTACCCTAGCTCGAGCTCAGCTTGGCTCGGTCTTCTAGTTAGATTGGCTAGCTCGACTCAGCTCAACTCAGCCTTTGAGCTAGACTGGCCAGCTCTCGGTCAGCAGCTCAGGCCAGCTTGAGTCGAATTCAAGCTGAGTTTGAACTCGATCTTTCAAGCTGAGTTCGAGTTTAAGTTTTAGAATTTTTAATATATGTAATATATGTAATATATATAATATATAATTGATTTAAATATATAAATATTTATAAAACGTTTATATTAAGCAAAACTGATCCGAGTCAATTGATTTGAACTGAGTCACGCTCTGAGCTGAGTCGAGTCGAGCTTGGTCTAGCTCGGACACGGCTCAAAATTTTTTCGAGCTAAAAAAATCAGCTTGGCTCGGCTCAAACTTCATTTCGAGCCGAGTCGAATCAATCTTTTTTGAGTCGAGCCGAGAGTTAACCGAGCCAACTCGGTTCACGTACAGCCATATGTCCAGTTATCAGGTTGGCCTCGTGAAATGGACATCCTGACTTCTGGGCCACACACTAAACTGGTGGGGCCCACCTACCTGAAAATGACTGCTTCTTCTTCTTTTTTTGTGTTTTTTTCTTTTTTGCTTAATCTTCAGACGTCCCATTAATATTGTTTATAATAAAGCAACCTCGTAGGAAAGGCTGGATTCCATACACACCATGGGGGGTCCCACACAAAACTAGTTGACAAGATTCTCATCTCCAACAGTCTCAAGACCGTTCATCTCTGCTTAGTCAAAAATCCCAACTTATCTCGTATTTGTTGCATAAAAATAAACGGTTAAGAAAAGATCCACACCATGATGTGTTGATACCATGCATCCACTCCTACCCTCATGCATGCCCTCCCATGTTCGGCAATGGCTCCACAAACTCTTTCAACACCCTTTGCCCCTTTTAAACCATGCTGACCACTCCACTATGGCCATAGATCAAGTAAATGAATTTCAGTTTGGTAGGCACCGTACCTTGTGTAATAAATCCTGGCCATTTATTCTAAATATCCTCAGTGGAAGGTCTTGTACGCACGTTTCCTGTAGTGTGGCTCGCCGCTCATTGAGTTGAAAAAAAAATAATAGATCGTAAGGCCCACAGAGCGCGCAATCCATGGAAGGGGTCTACCGCGCTGTTTAAACCGAGTGGGTAAGCTCCCACACAAACCTCCACTGGGTATGAGGAATCTATGTGGGGCCACCATGATGTTCCGTTTTGCTAGCTCTAGCCCAAAAATGAGACAGATCAAAAACTCCCGTTCGATTTTCGCTTCTCCAGAGAAGATGAGACGCTCAAAATGAAAGTAGTGGGCCGCGCAACAAGAAACAGTGGAAAGGAAATGCCCGGTGTGGAAAGCTATCTATAGTCTCACGTGATGTTTAAATGCTAACCAACTCACAAGATCATTTCCACTAAGATGAACTGAAAACATAAAAATATTAGTTTAATCCAAAACTTCTATGGTCTCGAAATTGTTTAAATGGTGGGCTTTCAATCCTCACTATTTTTATCATGTGGTCCACTGGAGTTTTAGATTTACTTCATTTTTGGGTTCATGTCCTAATATGAGTTGGCAAAAACCAATTTACTGAATGAATTTCTCACAAAAATCTAGTCATTATAAACTGCTCATGTGGCCCAAACGACGAATGAAAAATAAGGGCCACCTTCCTAGAAGGGAGCCGCTCACATGACCCAAATAATTACCTGTGTGAAAACGAAGGAGAAAAGGAGATCACATGGAAGAGAGATCATGAAAACACAAGCCAAAAGTAGATTTCCCAGCCTTTATTTCTAGAATTTTCCCTTTAAGCTATCTCATTAATATAAGTAGTTATCATCAGAAGAAGGAAGGTGGTCAGAAGATCATGTGGGCCCCATAAATCTCAACTTGACTAATCGAGCTAAACTTAGTTTTCATCCAAAGCTTTCTAGAGTACCCAAGCAATGGACCCAAAGAAGACGGAAAGTTGTGGGATTATTTCAATCTTTATAAAGGTCAAACTCCAGTCATTTCACACCATGGGTGAAAACTAATGGTTCTTAGCCTTCTGTTTACTTTGTACAATGTGGCCTACTAGAACAATGATGTAGAACAAGTAATGGATACGTTCTTAGCATGGTTAGGCCGGCCAAAAGAATGTGGACCGTAAATTGACCGTAACTTTTGATCCGGGTATCGTTACGGGGCGCACAACCTATCAATATTTACTGAAACAGGCCATCCGAGGTGAACCAACCCACAAAATGGATTGCATCTGTTCATTTCATCAGAAAACGCGTGCTTTCAACTCGAAAACGAATTTTTAGAAAAAAATATATATATACTATTTTTAATAATTTCGAATTTTTTAATATTTTCTTATTTTTAGAGTTTTAGATCGTCTTCTTCTTTAGAAATAACTTGTAGTCATGTTAGGAATCTTCTAGTAAAAGTTTATTTAAAATTTTTATTTTTAGAAATTAGGCTTTCCAATAGTTTTATTAAAATTAAGATTTTTATTAGAGTTAGGATTTCGCTATTTTTGGTAATTACGGATTTTAATTTTTTTTCTATATATATTAATGGTACAACAGAGACATAGATATTAGACATTTATCAATAATATTATTTAAAATTTTTAGAATTATTTATATTGTCTTTTCCTCATGGATTTGAGATTTGTCCGTAAGAAATCCAGAGATTCGGAACAGTTATCCCTTTGAAGAAGACTGTGCTCGACCTCAACACGTCCTCTTCTGTGTCAAAAAAATGAGATTTTCTTATTCTCCAACATGTCATTTATTGGACAACCAAAAGGTGGTGGACCCCATAATAAGATACAAGTGTTAGATAATCGTTTTTGACAATGTAAGGCTGGTTGCATTGCTTGGATTTGGTTGTTTAGCTCCACGGGAATGCAGGTCATTGGGTCTGAGTGAGCATGATTTATACGGTTAGGTTGATTTTCTCTTTTTCTTTTTTACTTTTCTTTTGCGTGTTGTAATTGCTTGGTTTAAATGATTGGTGTGGCTGACATCGGCTAGACCTGACCTAAGCTTTTGATGGTTACCACTTTACATTTCCACCATGCATTTCCACTTTACAGATGCTGAAAAAAACATCAGGGGACTCACACACGAATTCGAAAGTCTCTGACTGAATGTCAAGAAATATCTTATATGCTGAATTCATGATCATAAAAGATAGATCCGTTCCATACGTTTTGTTTCCACTGACTGCTGGTGCATTGGTTTTTTTTTTTTTTTTTTTTAAATTCTGATTACATGAACTCATTTTATCAGCTACTCTACATGAAAACATATTAACTTTTGAGAATCCTAACTTTGATACCATGTTAAACAATCACTTGCTATAAAAGCTCGAGCTGTTAAAGGATATAAAGCTTAACAAACAATGGTTGAAAGCGGATGAGATGAGTGCATGCACCTCGCCCAACATCGTGCACCCCTATATGCATAGGCCATCCATCGGTTTTACTAGCTCAAATGACGCATATTCAAATTTCAGGTGAACCATGCCACACAAAAATATGGTGATTGACCATTATATTGGTGGGCCCCATAGTAAATATTACATGATTTTAGGTGGACTTTGAAATCCAATATATTTTTGGGCCCCACATTGATGCATGTGTTTTTGTTGGGATTTTAGCCTGCAGAATCACATAGATCTAGATCTAGAATAGCAATACAATGGCACCAAGCAAATACAAGAGAACACATAGATTTAACGTGGAAAACCCTTTCGGGAAAAAACCAAGGCACAAAGCGATAGAATTTCACTATGAAAACATCAATTACAAAGAGAGAGGACTTACCCAATTCGAACAACCTTGAATCTCACTCTTGTTACACCATTTGATAATCCTAGAACCCTTTAGAATACCTTTAGGAAGCCTTAGAATTTCTTAGAATAGCCCTAGGGACCCCTATTTATAGTTTAGGAAACTCCACTTACACACCTAGTCTGGAAATGTCCGAAAACCGCCTCAAATTTACGCAATCTGCGCAAGATCTGCATAACCTTGACTGGTTGAGCCGAGGCCTCGACTGGTCGAGAGACCCCCTCGACCGGTCAAGCCTGACCCTCGACTGGTCAAACAGCTTGGCACCCAAAACCTGTGCTCACTGGACTTCGAGTCAAGATGGCCTCGACTAGCCTAGCGACCCGCTCGACTGGTCTAGCAGTCTACTCGACTGGTCGAGCAAACCAGAAGATTTAAGCGACATCAGTTTTATCCACACTGTCCGTCCATATGCACCCTTTAAACTTAATATTCGAGTTGTATATTTGTGTAGTTAGCCGACATTAGTTGTGAATTTGGCCGGTTGATTACAATTCCCAAACTTGATGTTGGACAGTCCAAATACAATAGTATTTTCGAACATGTAGTCAATTGGAATAAAGGTGATAATTCCACCTAATGCAATTCTATAGTATTTAATCCCACAAACCAAAGAGGCCCAAGTGAATTTGGATATATGCACCTTCCACCCTGGGCCATTTGATGTAATGGGTGGGATTTGACCATGGGTGTAAGTTGGGAAGCAGATTGTGTGGTGTGCCACCGGAAGCGGATTACGTAGTGAGTAACTCACCATTAGCGTAATGAGTAAAGTCTGTGAGGTCTTTATGAGATAATTTTAGCACCTGAACCCAAAAAATGAAACAGTTGAATTGAGCATCTACTGTTGAAAATTTCTTGGGAGCCACACAAGTTTTGGATCAAGCTTATTATTTTTTTTTTTTCCCTTCATCCATGTCTACATGATCTTATGAACAGGTTGGATGATAAATAAACATCACTATGGGGCCTAGAAAGGTTTCAATGGTGGAAATCATTATCCCACTGATTTCAGTGGTATGATCCACTTTATCTTTGGATATGCTTCAATTTTGAGTTAGATGGAAAAACGGAGATGGACGGCATGGATAGACCACATACATTCAAAGAGGACCCAACTGAGTTTGCTCAATGCGAAAAGAGCGTACCCAATCCGATTTCGTTTGCCACCTACCTGCTCAGGTTTTCCGCTCCATGGACATTGATGGAAGAGTCAAGTATTCTAGATAAGTAGACCTGATTGTGTAGTAACTCTCCCGTGGTCTTGTGGCCCTGATTTCATTCAAGCGTTTGCAATTTGAGATAAGGAAGTATATTAAAATAAGCTGTGAAAGTATATGACTGATGTGGTGACGTAGAGTGGGTCTTGAACAGTTTCATGACCAAGATGGATAGAAAAGACTCAGTCAATGACAAAAGTGATCCAGACCATCAAAACTTGAAACAGATGTAACTTGCAAATTGGAATGAGCTATCGAATGTACCATATATGATTTTAAAGTAGGACAAGCTACTTTAACCACCTAACCTTGCTATGCCGGGTTGCCCATGCAGAATTTGCAAAATACCATCAGATTGATGGTTGAAATCATGTTTTAATTTCGTTTCTACTCTTCCTAGTAAGTTTTAGTTGGTTATAACTCTTCATCCGTTGGCTTTAGGAGTTGCATCAATATGAAAAGTGCTTAGAATAATTAGGAGTATGGCATGGTTAAGCCAAACAGGACAACTACCATTTTTGACCGAAAACCATGATATCTAGTGTAATCCCGATAAATAAGCAAGTTTACTATATTTATAATAATTCACTATTTCTAAGAGTTTTAGTTGTAGTTCATCAACAATAAGGCCCCGTTTGTTAAATCTGAAGTCTAAAGCCTGAATCTGAAATCTGAAACCTGAATATGAAATCTGAAGGCTGAATCTGAAATCTAAAGTCGAAAAACTTGTTTGGTAATTATGGCGGAAGTCTGAAAATTAAGTACCGAATTTGAGACAATATGTTTGTTAACAAACATCTGAAATGTCTGAAATACATTAATTTGACGCATTTGCCCTTATCTCCTGTTTGAAAATGTTTTACGTTATAAAGAAATTATTTTTTATTAAATAATAATAAAATTATTCTATTTAATTTAAATAAACTATAGTAATTAAGAGGAAATTGAAATATCATTATTCATAACAAAAAAAAAAAACCGATAAATTCCTTATGAGGAGTATCCAAAACTTATTTTAATACATTCGACCAGAATGAGGAGTATCCAAAACTCAAGTAGGCCAAACAAGATGAAACAATGGAAAAGGAATGCCTACAGTTAAAACCTTCTTAGATGAGATGAAGTGAAAACATCATAAACTTGAATGGATACAAAACTTTTGTGGCCATATAATTGTTTCAACGGTGGTCACAAAATCTCCATTATTTCCTATTGTGTGGCCCATTTAAGTTTTGTATACATCTTATTTTTTGTTGTATGCCCATAAATATATTTAAAAAATGGAAGGATAGATTGATTTTTTCACAAACATCACAGTAGGCCCCACATAGAATCTTTCATAGGAAGTTCCTGCGAGAGTCTTTCACAGGAGGAGGCGGATTAGATAAGGACAGGTTGAGCCGGAGCCGGGCAAGTGACATCACCAAGTTCTATGGGACCACCATGGTGTATGTGTTGTATCCACACCATCCATCCATTTGAAGATATCATTTTAAGGCATGAGACAATTAATGAGTCAGATTGGATGACAAATAAACATTATGGTGGGCCTATGAATTTTTTAACGGCGAAAATCATTATCCCACTGCTATTTTTAGTGCAGTCCATTTGAGCTTTGGATATGATTCATTTTTTGGCTAATGCTGTAAAATGATCTCAAAAAATGGATGAACGGTGTGGATATAATAAATACATCATTGTGGGCCCATGTAACTTTGATCTCTTTTAAACCATCCGCACAACTCGGAGTTCGAGGAGCGTAGGCGCTCGTCTTCCCAGGACACGTATCTACTCCCCTGCCATCAACCCCGTGGCTTGGGGTCGGTGCTCTGTGGGCCCCATTATGATGTATGTTTTTCATCCATTATGTTCATCCATTTTTCTTGATCATTTTAGGGCTTCACTAAAAAAAATGAGAGGGATATAAAACTCAGGTGGACCACACCACAGGAAAACAATGATGATTGGATATCCACCATTAAAATTCTCTTAAGGCCGGCAGTACTATTTATTTGACATCCAATCTGTTGATTAGGTCAATCAGGCCAGATGAAGCTAAAAAAATAAAGATCATCTTGATTCAAAACTTTTATGGCCCCCAAAAGGTTTTTAATGATGGACTTGAGTTTTATTCAATTCCCATTGGGTTTTATGGTATGGCCCATTTGAGTTTTACATATACCTTATTTTTGGGCGCATGCTCAAGAATAATCTGAAAAAGTTGATGGACGGTGTGGATCAAACACATAAATTATGGTAGGGCATAAATAAATTTCACATGTTAAAAGATAATTTTCTAAGAGAAAACAATATCCGTAATAGTAAGGGTAATTTTGGAATAAAATATTTCTTTTAATAGAAGAGTTTATGGAGCGCATTCAGCGTTCACCGTTAAGCTAGACTCCCATCACCGAAAGAATTCCGTGAAATATCGCAGAAAATCACTTAGCGCTTTTTGATTTAAGTGTTAACAAACAACTCTTAATACGAGACATTTTTTCAATTCCGTGTTAAGTGTTAATTTTAAGAGTTAACAAACAGGCCCTAAGATTATTTCAAATATTTTAGATCTATTTATATCTTTTTTCCTCATGGATCTGAGAGGTTGCTCTGTAAGTTGTGGGTAAAATTAGCTCCGTGGATACGAACCGTTACCCCTGAGGAAGACCGTGCTCAACCTCACGTCGATGAACGAATTAAGGTGGGTCTTACAGTCAGGGTCTTACCCACATCACTGGTTAGTTGCAGGGTCGCAGCCAAGTGGCTCACGTTAAATCGACTGGCGCAAAAATCAGGATGGCCCACTCATCGGACAGCCCGTCAAGCCTAATCTCACCTGCCCATCGCTTTTCACACAGGCCAGTCCACCTGATATGTGCAATGACCTGACTTTTGTGTTGGGTTATCATTATGGTGGGGCCGATTGGACAGCTTGAATATCTATTAAGAAATAACATGATTTATAGAAATTTGATTTTTCCGAATAATATACGACACGTGGGTTCTCTACGGCCTTGAATCCAAACGCAAACGAAAAAGCGTTGGAGATTGGCTGGACATATGATCCCATGTCATCGAGCGGTTCGTGGGAGCGGATTAGGTTAGACCTCGGACGCACCCAAGAAGGTGCGGCCCTTACTGTGGGGCCCACTTCGATGTATGTATTATGTATCCACATTGTCCATCCGTTTTTTAAGATCATTTTACAGCATTAACCCAATAATAAAGAAGATCCAAATATCAGGTGGGCCATACGGTAGGAAAAAGTGATGATTGACCATTAATGGGCCACAGAAGTTTTGGATCAAGCTTATGTTTGTTTATTCCCTTCATCCAGTATGTGACCTTATCAACAGATTATATGGCAAATAAAAACTAAATAAACATTCAGATGCGCCTAAAGAAGTTTTTAATGGTAGAGAGTTCAATCACCACTGTTTCCTATGGTCCACAATGTCTTGCAAACGACATCGTGGATGGATCCGGATCGTTCGGGTAACCCGAGTTCGGTCAGACCGTAACCGTGGAACCCACATTGATGTATATGTTTTATATTCACACTGGTCATCTGTTTTTCCAGCTGATTTAAGGGAATGAACTAAAAAATGAAGCTGATGAAATGCAACCACTAAAAATCTTCCTAAGTTTGAATGTAATGTTTATTTTCCATCCAACCTAGTAGTTTTTAACGATGTGCATTTACTCACCACTAGTCTGGTACACCTGATATTTGGATATACTTCATTTTTGTGCCATATTCCAGAATGAGCTGGCAAAGAGGATAGAAGGCAAGAATATACAACAATTAGATAAAGGTGGGTCCCATGGTCCACCGAATTTGGTATTACCCGGAAAGTGATATATGGTGGACCACACACCACCCACATATATGGTGTATTGACATCATCAAGTCTTGTACGCCCTCACCATGAGGTATGCTTTATATCCAACCTATTTATCTATGTTGGGAGATCGTTATAAAGCTTGAGCCTAAAAATAAGACAGATCCAGAGATCAAGCCCACACTGTGAAAAGCAATAGGAGATTAAACATCTACCATTGAAACCTTCTTGGGGTCATGGAAGTTTTAAATTGATTCGATGTTTGTTTTTTCTTCTCATGCAGTTTTGTGTGACCTTATAAACAGTTTGGATGGAAGATAAACATTAGGGCAGGCCCTACAAATGTTTTAACCGTGGAAATTATTATCTCATTGTTATCCGTGGTGTGGTTCACTTGAGTTTTGGATATGACTCATTTGTGGACTCATGCATTAAAATGATCTCACCAAATGGATGGAGGGTGTAGATATATATAATAAATACATCAATATAACTTTGATCTCATTTCAACCGTTAGTACATTTTGGAGCTTGAGGATCTGATGGGCTCGTCTTCTAACTCCACGTACACACACCACCGAGGTGAATGGTATGTGGTACACCATCCAATCCACTACTGTATGCACCTACCCACCGTGGTGTATCTATTTATCAGTGCTGTCCATCCCTTTTCTCAAATCATTTTAAAATGTGAGGCTCAAAAATTAATGAGGTAAATCCAAAGTTAAACCATTCATTTTCTCAAATCATTTTAAAGTATGAACCCTAAAAAATGTGACAGATCCAAAGCTCAAGTGAATCTACTTCTTTTCTTTTTTTTTAATGATTTGAGAAAAGGGATAGACAGCATGTATAAACAGATATGACCGTTCGTGGCTTCCTACATGGTGTTGGGTTTTTTATTTGTACAAGAGCACAACACAGTTCAGTGATCAAACTCGATCAGTGGAAATACATTCATCAATTGAGCTAGTAAATGAATTTCATTTTGGTAGGCACCCCACCCTATGTAAGAAATCCTGGCCATTTATTCCAAATATCCCCAGTGGAACCTATGAAGAAATCCTGGCGCCATTTATTCTAAATATCCCCAGTGGTAGGCACCCCACCCTATGTAAGAAATCCTGGCCATTTATTCTAAATATCCCCAGTGTAATCATATACTAGTATAGCCTAGCATCCGTGACCTAAACCTAGTTAATTTTCACCCAAACCTAAGAAATATGGGCCCAAAGAAGACAGGAAGTTGTGGGACCATTTCAATCTTTAGGTCTAAAACTCCGGTCATTTCACGCCATCGGTGAAAAGTAATGGTTTTTGGCCGTTTGTTTACTTTGTAAAACGTGGCCCACTAAAACAGTAAGGGCTAATTCTCTAACATGTCATTTGTTGGGCAACTGAGATGTGCACAAAAGGTAGTGAACTCAAAATAAGATGTAAGTGTTGGAAAATCGTTTTTGTCAGCTGAGGGTTGGGTCTATGGCTTGGAGTACTTGGCTGTTTAGCTTTACTGACCTCGGAATCAGCAATGTGGGTGGGACCCTAACTGTAGGGTCCATCTGGACGTATGCATGATATTGTCTGTCTGTTTTGCTAATTTATTTTAGGGCATCCTAAAAAAATGAAGTAACACAAATTTCAGTAAGATTACACCACGGGAAATAGTGGTTATTGTTATATCTTACATATGATCATTTTGAAAGCCAATAGGAGAGCAACATGTGGCATTGCATGAGGATTAGGAAGTGTATAAAAAGATCAGCAGGATTTGGAGCGATTTTTGTAGAATTACAGCTAGCGTAGATCTAGTTCTAGATGTCAATAGATGGTCAATGGAATGTTTTGATCAATCTATAAGAAACACGATCAAGCCGTTTAAGATATAAAAGGTGACGAAGGGTAACAAAGCCTTGGCCAACAAAACTGGAACTGCCTTGATGAAAAACATACTAAAAGAAGGATCTAGAAAAGAGAATAATCCGAGTTGGGCTAAGGATTCGAATGGCATGTTTATAGGTTACAACACACATATATAAAGAATCTGGGTTGGGCTAGGTTGAGTCAGGTCAGATCAGATCAGGCATGTTAGACTTGGCACTGAGTTGGATTGAGTTTGAGTCAAGTTTATTTCAAAGCCGGTTGAGATAGGGTCAGCCATAACTTGGTCGGACTCAACTAGATGCCCAGCTCTAGTCTCAGTCAAGATTTGTTCCTCTAAAAACTCACTGAGTCAGTGGGACTCAAACAAAACTCAATGTTGAATGGATGACTCTGTCTTTTTTGTTTTTTTCCTTTTTCTTTTTCCCGAAAACCTGAGAGAAACTCTGCCAGCTACTTGATAAGCAGATCACATCGGCCACCTATTGAAAGGTCAGGATATTTCCATGTAAGAGATTTTATTTTATTGGCCTCCATGATGGTAGCAATGTGCCGTGTCAGGCAACGTGTAGAGGCCCAACCAGACGCTTAAGACTCGAGACCCGAGCCTGGTTGGAACCTGTCATGGGTCTAGTATATCAGACCCAAGCCCGTTGGAAAATTCTAGTTGGGCTGACTTGAAAATTGATAAAATCCTTATTTCCCCTCGAATTTTCCAAATCTATCCGTTTATCAAGTGGCCCATGCATGCACAAAAAAATTATATATTTTAGATGAATGAATCAATGGTCTACAATCAAGATAGACGATTGCCTAACTTATGATTAGAATGGTATGTTTGTAGGATATAAAACACGTGTGAAGGGTTGAGGTTTGGTCAGGTGAGGCTAAAATGGCTTGAGCCCAAGGCTAAGCTGAAAATTGATTCAGCCATTCATGAGAGGCCCAAACCCAGTCCATGTCCAAGTGTCGCCAGAGCCAGGTCAGGCTCGTTCGGTCGGGCAGGCTACATGGTCGGTTGCCAAACTTAACCATCTACACTGGGCCCCATTATATCAATGGTTTGGATCACGTGTCTGTTGATTAGAGACCACGGCTCACCCGTCCATCTGTTTTTCCATATCATTTTAGGGCATGATCCCAAAAATGAAGAAAATCCAAAACTCAGTGGTGGTTAAACGCCCGTCATTCAAAACTTCTTAGGGCGGACCTTAATGTTTCTGCGGTGTTTATTTTCCATCCAATCTGTTGATAAGGTCGAGTAAGCTTGGATGGAGGGAACAAAACAAATATTACCTTGATCTAAAACTTTTGTGCCCATAAAATGTTTTCAATGGTAAGTGTTCAATACCTACTGTGTCCTGTGTTGTGGTCCACCTAAGATTTGGAACTGCCTCATGCCTCGGAATTGTTTAAATGGTGGGCTTTAAAATCTCATTGTTTTTTATCACATGGTCCACTCAAGTTTTAGATTTACCTTATTTATGGATTCATGTCCTAACATAAGTTGGCAAAACGGATGGATCCTTGCTCTTGCTACGGTGTGGTAGACTCTTGGGAGTTTCAACACCCCGTCAAGGGTTCGAGTATCCATAGGTGGTGAAAGTCCACTAGTGTGAGTGTGTGGGGATGTGTGTGCGTGCGCTAAAAAAAAAAAAGTTCGGCAAAATGGATGTGTTATAGCAAAATTACTGAATTTACAATTTCTACAAAAATAATTAAATTGAAAAATAAGGACAGGCGGAAGCACGTGTGTGATCACGCTGTCCTTAAAGCATTACTCGCCCCTTTTTCAAAAAGATTGAAAATGCTGATAGGTTTCAGGTATACAGCTTTTAGGATATGACGAGCTTGGGTGTGGATCTGCGTTCAACAAATACGAAGAACCATGAATGGAAGTCTGTATACAATTTTTCTAGCAGATAAATAAAAGAAAAATCTTAAATTCAGAAAGAGAATTAGAAAATTCTATACCACTAGAATAGTCTGTTTCTTGAGGTTTTCTAAGGTTCGTATGAACTTTGCTGACTGATCAGAATACACTACTGCTTCTTTGTTTTTGTTCGTGAGTGAGTATGATTCAAGTATTGGTGATGGTCTATTGAACCATCTAAGCACTATTTATATAGGCTAAGATGGCTGACCGTTTTGGTTTAAGGTCATAAACCAATGTGACCATTTTCTAGCTGTTGGTGAGAAACTATCCATTATTGGCAGTTTCTGACCATTGTGTATGCAGGATAATTACTACTGCATGCTATCCATTAGACTCACTGGCTAGCCGTTTTATAGCGAATGACTGACCCATCTGGGACACGATGTGTGAAGTGCAAAGTACATCACTAGCGTCTCTACAACCACATTGCCTCACATGCTCATGCCCTCGCACCAAGACCCAGACCGTGCCCATGCCCGAGCATGTGCATGCAAATACCGATTCTCCACGAATCAACCAAAGAAATATAAAGCTACTCCACATCTCCCGTATAAACCCTTTATTTTTTTTTCTTATCTCATTTCTGATATGGGATTGTTACCAAAAACACTTAAACACAATTTGTTTCAAAAAAACACATGCATATTTATATTTTTATTTATTTAAAATATTTTTAATTAATATTTTTCACAACAGGATGTATTGAATAGATTTCTCACAAACATCTAGTCATTATGAACTGCTCACGTGGCCCAAATGACACATGAAAAATAAGGGCCACCTTCTTAGTAGAGAATCGTTCACTTGACCGAAATGACCAGCGTGAAAATAAAGGAGAAAAGGGGATCACTTGGAATAGAGATCATGAAAACACAAGCCAAAAGTAGATTTCCCAGCCTTTATTTCTAGAAATTTACCTTTATATAAGATATCTCATTAATATAACTACTTATCATAAGAAGAAGGAAAGATCATGTGGGCCCACAAATCTTGACTTCACTAATCATGTCCTAGTAGCCTAGCATCCATGACCTAAATCTAATTTTCATCCAAACCTTTCTAGAGTACCCAAGCAATGGACCCAAAGAACACTGAAAGTTGTGGGACTATTTCAATCTTTGTATAGGTCTAAAACCTCAGTCATTTGGCGCCATGGGTGAAAACTAATGGTTTTTGGCCGTCTGTTTACTTTGTAAATTGTGGCCCACTAGGACACTGAGGCTGCCTTATTCTCCATTGTGTCATTTGTTGGACAACCAAAAGGTGGTGGACCCCATAATAAGATCTAAGTGTTAGATTATCGTTTTTGTCAATAGAAGGTATTAGGGAAAATAGAACAAGTCCAGAGACTCGGCTATGGAATGGACCAACTCTACTGACACCGCCCGGGAATCCGAGATAACAAGTCCGACCGAGGCAAATAAACTAAACGCCTAAAAGAGAGACTTAGCTCATATTGCAGAAAATGAATCCTAATCGAGACTTACAAAGTCATGAGCCATAAGGCGGAGTTTATAAGATGCATAAAGTTAACTTGGTAAACAAGCTGGTAGCAACATCTCAAGAGGTCGATTAAGGCCCAAAGCTCAGAAGCCACCCGACCGACCATAAAACCGACTCATATTTAGGTCGGTTACAGAGTCGGTTATCAGATTAAGAGAGGATATCGATTACGGATCGGTTTCATTTCATCCGACAGTTTTATCCTTGTAGCTAGCCGAGATTCACTCATCACTAGAGTTGGTTAAGATCGAGCCAAGAAAGGAAAAGACGTTGTAAATGAGAACACTGTCCCGAAATTCTAGTATAAGGATCCCTGATCCTAAAGATCTCGGGATCGGGTGGAGTCCAAAAATGGATTAATATCAAAGCTCCGAGATACTAGGAGAAGAATCCATCCACGATGGGTCGACCCCCCTATTCCTATAAATACAGGAGACCTCCAAGGTGAAAGGTACACAAAAACTCTCCTAAAAATCTTCTAATACGACCCTATCACTGACTTTAGCATAGGAGGGTCCTCGGCTCTAGTCGGGTCTCCTTTGTCTCCTTCTTTGTGCAGGTGAAAGGTCGTAGGAGGACGCACCAGTTTTTTGCACCAACAGAAGGCTAGTTCGATTGCTCGGAATTGGTTGTTTAGATCCACGGGATTACAGGTCATTGGGTCTGAGTCAGCGTGATTTATGTGATTGGGTTGGTTTTTCTCTTCTTCTTTTAACTTTTCTTTTGCTTGTTGTAATTGCTTTATTCAAATGGTTGGTGTGGCCGACATTGACTAGACCTGACCTCCGGTCTTGGTGGTTACCTATGCCATACATCTGCGCTTCAGGAATGCTAAAAAAAAAAAATAATAATAATAATAAAATAAAATAAAAAAATAAATCGGGCCACTCCAATTGTCAAAACACGAATTTGAAAGTCTTTGAGTGAATGTCAAGAAACATCTCATCTGATGAATTTATTACCAGAAAAGAATCACTTCATACTTTTGGCTTCCACTTTAGATAATCAGGATTTGAAGATTGAAGATGCGTAGGATTGTGGTTGTTTTTTGACACGAGTTCTTTTTGTCATGTGAAAGTATATGAGTTTTGATAACTCTAACTTTGATACTATATCAAACAATCACATTCCTTACTGTTAAAGTGTAATGGTTTCGTGCGGATGAGGTGAGTCCCTAGCCTCACCCAACACCGTACGGCCATGAACATGGACCCAGCTTGGATTATATGTTTACACTGTCCATTTGTTTTGTCAACTTAGAAAAAAGTGTGATTTGACCATTATTAATTTCTCATAGGCAACAAAGGTTTTGGATCTAGTTGATATTTGTTTTTTTTTTTTTTTTTTTTTCTATTTTTCTTTTGTCAAATAAACATTATGATGGTGGGGCCTAGACAATTTTTAATGGTGGACGTTCAATCACCACTATTTCCAACAGTGTGGTTCACTTGAGAATTAGACATGCTTCATTTTTTGGAATCTTTTCCTAAAATGAGCTAGAAAAACAGGTGACCGGTGGATATACAATACATACATCAAGGTGGGCTCCATGATCAGGGCCTCACCTTGTTGGGTGAGGCCGAGGCGGGCCGCACCTAATCCGCTCCATTTCTCATTGCCAATATGTCGCTTGTTAGACATCTAAGCCGTGCAGGAAACGTGGGTGGACCCCATAATAAGATCACCTTGTGTAAAAACCAGGGCGGCCCACTCATCAGGAAGGCTACATGCCTAGATTAAACCACCCGTTCTTCCTTACAAAGGTCGGCCCGCTTGATGAGTGCAGGCAAGCTGAACTTGATGGTGGGGCCCATCACATGAATCAGACAGCCTGTCGTGTCTGATTTCAACTGCTTGTTTTTTTCACACGTGTTGGCCACCTGATGAGCCCCACGATCACAATCGATCTGCTTTTTGGGCCACATCAGCTTATGGCGGGCGCAACTTCTTCCTAGTTTAACTAATCGGATTCTCACATTAAATTATGTGGAATTCAAATCATCTACCTACCATGAACAGAATTTTTTTTTTTTTTTTTTGTAATTTAATTGAGTCATATCATCAAACACGGCATTTGTTGGAATTCTACGCTGGATCACGGAAAAGTGACCTAGGTTGGAGTAGACCTATGATTACGGGTCACAAGAGTTCATGTTGGCCCTGCCGCAACTCAGGATCCACTGTATGTCGCCCCTTACGGTGGCCCACATGGAGATGGTCCCATGATTTAAACTGTCCATATTCTCATTACTACTACTAAAAAAAAAAAAAAAAAGTTATTATCCCAAAATCAAGTTTCAGGAATGATCTTAACCTTTGATTTTTGGAGTTGAATGCAAGCCATTGAAAAAGTTCTTTTCCTTGTTCGATCTAAGTCATCTCTAGATTCATCCATTCATCATGATTTTCTTATAGTGGTCCACAAAGTATAGATTTCACAATATGGATGGTGCCTATCATCAGACCACTCGGAATGTGGGTCGTAGTGCTTCGCAACAGAAGATAGGACCTATTTGATTTTCCAATTCACTAGTAAATACCATGTAAAAGAGTAATAATTATTTCCCTGTGTATTTACAAGGCATCTTATTTGAGTGCTTGCTTTTGTCTACAGCATTACAAAATATTTATGGGTCCCACTTTGATGTATTTCGCTTATCCACACCATTCATCAATTATGCCTTTTGAATTTATAATATAAGAAAAAAATGAGTTATATCCAAAACTCAAGTGGACCACACCATGCAAAAATTGGAATCTAATACTTACCGTTAAAAACTTTGTGAGGCCACTGTTTCTTTTGGTGTGGGCCACCTGAGCATTGGATCATCCTCATTCTTTAGCTCATGCCTCAAGATATTGTGGTAAAACATATGGATGGAATTGATATATCATATACATTATCTTGAGGTTCAAAAATTTTAAATAGCTATTTAAACCAGTTCCAATGCTAAGTTTTCCTGAATTTTCAAATAGATTATATGGTAATAATTACCCATTTCATGAGTATTTACCCAAGCTCTTAGAAATCAAACACACCTTAAATGAACTTCAATTTGTGGCCAGCAAAAGACAGCCAAGAAAAGAATACACACACTCCATGTTAGCCACCCTCACTAGGATCGATACCAAGAAAAGAATACACACACTCAATACACACACTCCATGTTAGCCACCCTCACTAGGAATGATACCAAGACCTAAAGTGTTGAAAAAAAGGTTTCTCCACTCAGTCTGCCAGTTGAGCTATGGATCTAGGTGTGTCAAGGTCTTACCTATGTCGCTGGTTGCAGGGTCCCAACCAAGTGGCGCAGAAATCAGGTGGGCCACTCATTGGACAGCCTGTCATGCCTAATCTCACCTGCCCATCGTTTTTCACACAGGCCAGTCGACCTGATGTGCACAATGACCTGACTTTTGTGCTGGGTTATCCTTCATGTGGTGGGCCATCTTTGGGGGACGGTGAAAGCATTTTGCAGAAGTTCCTGCACCGGAAACTTAGGTGGGGCCCACCGTAATGTTTGAGAGAAATCCACCGCATCCACCCATTTTTTGAGATCATTTCAGGAGATCGGCTAAAAATGAGCCAGATCTAATACTTAAGTTGGCCAGAAATGTGAGGATTGAACATCCATAGTTGAAATATTGGTGGGGTGACGGATGTTTTAAATCAGGCTAATGTTTATGTTTTCAGTTCACCTCAGTAGTAATGACGTCATGAATGGTATAATGGCATGTAAACATCACTGTCGACCTCTGGGAATTTTCCTATGCACTTTTTCCTTTGGCGTGGCCTATTTGAGTCTTTGATCCTACTCATTTTTAGCCTCAAGTCCTAAAATGAGATTTTTAAAAAATGAGTGGATGGAGTAGATTTTTCAAAAACACCACGGCGGGTCCCACCTAGATTTCGACAGCTGAAACTTCCTGCCGAAGGCTTTGGAAGGAAATCCGCGTCGCGCAGGTTCTCTGCGGCCGACGTCTAGACCTGTGGTTCCATTTCCACGTCATCGAACGGTTAGTGGGAGCGGATTAGGTGAGACCCCGGACACACCCAAGAAGGTACGGTCCTTACCGTAGGGCCCACTTCGATGTATGTATTATGTATCCACGTCGTACATCTGTTTTTTCATATCATTTTACGGCCTTATCCCAATAATGAAGAAGATCCAATTTTCATGTGAGCCATACCATAGGAAATAGCGATGATTGACCATTAATGGGCCACAAAAGTTCTGGATCAAGCTTATATTTGTTTTTTCCCTTCATCCATGTTTTTCTGATCTTATGAATAGGTTGGATTGAAAATAAATACTATGGAAACATTCAGATGCACCCTAAGAAGTTTTTAATGGTAGGAAGTTCAATCACCACACTTTCCTATGTTATGGCCACCTGATCATTAGATGTGCTTCATGTTTTCCATGATATCTTGAAATGATCTGGAGAAACAGATGAACGGTGTGGATATAGAAATATATACAACAAGATGGGCCCCACGGTAAGGGCCGCACCGTATTGGGTGAGTTCGGGTTCTTACGTAATCCGCTCACACCGTTCGTTTGGGAAACCAGCCAATGGCTGATGGTTGGTGCTCCGTGGGACCCACGATGATGTATGTGTTTCATCCACTCCGTCCATCTATTTTAGTAGATCATTTTATAGTACGAGACCAAAAATAATGTATATCCCAATCTAAGTTGGACCACATTATAGGAAACAATGTTGAATCCGCGTCCCGACAAAGGTGTTACCCTTAAACGTGGCAGCATATCATTGGGCGTTGGTGGATCCTTGACTGTGAGGCTCACCTTGATGTACGTGCATTAAATCCACTCCCTCCATCCGTTTTTTCAGATCATTCTAGGGCGTGATTACAAAATTAAAACAGATCAAGTCTCAGGTGGACCACATCACAGCAAACAGTAGTTATTGAATATCCACCATTAAAAGCATCTTGAGGGGCATTAAAGTTTTTATTTACCATCCAACCTGTTGATAAGGTCACAAAGACTTAGACAAAGGGACCACACAAATATCAAATATCAGTTTGATTTAAAACTTTTGTGGTCTAAAAAAAATTAATGGCTAATCACCACTGTTCCTGAGGTGTGGTCCACCTGAGATTTGGATCTGCTTCATTTTTGGAATAGTTCCCTATAATGATCTTAAAAAACGGATGGACGGTGTGAATTAATTCAAAAACATCAAAGTGGGCCCCACAGTCCGGTGGATCCAAAGCCTGGGCATGCTCCGCGTGGATGATAATGGTTGTGTAACACCTAACTCACGTCCCGGAACACAAAGATGTTTGAAAATCTGGGTTCCCTTCTTTCCTTTTCCATTAAAATTACCTCGTACACTGCTGGAGATGGTTGGCTAGTTGAGCTCGAGCGCATCATTTTAGTTACTCATCTTATTTTTCTAAGATCGAAGCCGTTCAGAAAATGAGCCACATGTATATCCATCATTTGAAAATTCAATGATAGTATCAAGCATAATCTAGGCCATGCATATTCAAAAGTAATCTAGACCATGCATATACAAAAAAATAAATAATAATATTAATTGGAATTGATAAACGTACCTGTTTTATCAATCCAGTGACCCATCTGATGAACAGATTAGATCTTTCACATGTGTGACAGATCCCACGAGTGAGGAGAGTGTAAAAAAAATGTATGCTCCTTCCTAATTCAATCTTAATCTTCCAAAGGCACGAAAATGGGTAGGAAGCTTCTCGGGACTTTCCTCGACGTTGCATGAGACCTATAAAGGAGGATGACTTGGAAGGTTTTCCCTCATATCTTCCAAAACGAAAGAACAGTCGAAGATGGTGGCTGCCCCGAAGGACATGGCATCGGTCCTCGGCCTCTCTCACTTCAAATTCCTTTCGATTCCCTTTGCACTAGTAATAGTGCTTCTATTACTCTCCTTGGTACTTCCATGGCTGCCAATATCATGCAGATGTTTCTGTCTTGATGGTGCCTCGCTACACGCCATCAGCGGAAGAAATCAAAGACGAGAAGCTAGCCAGAAGGACATGTTCAAAGTGTCCATCTTTCTAATCACTGTCGCAGCCATTGCGATTGACGTGAATCTCCCCATCGGCCTCTCTCACTTCAAATTCCTCTCAATTCTCTATGCTGTGGTGGTTTATGCCATGTTTGCATTGGGGATAGTGCTTCTTATACTCTCCTTGATATTTCCAAGGCTGCCAATATCATGCAGATGTTTCTGTCTTGATGGTGCCCTGCTACACGCCATCAGCGGAAGAAATCAAAGACGAGAAGCTTGCCAGAAGGACATGTTCAAGGTGTCTGTCTTTCTGATCACTGTCGCAGCCATTGCGATTGACGTGAATCTTTCCATCGGCCTCTCTCACTTCAAATTCTTCTCGATTCCTTATGTTGTGGTGGTTTATGCCATATTTGCATGGGGGATAGTGCTTCTTTTGCTCTCCCTGGTACTTCAAGAGGTGCCTGCATCATGTAGATGTCTTCGTCTTGATGGTACCTGGCACCATGCCATCGGCGGGAGAAATCAAAGACGTGGAGCTAGCCAGAAGGACATGTCCAAGGTGTCCGTCTTTCTAATAACTGTTGCAACCATTGCGATTGATGTGAATATCCCCATTGGCCTCTCTCACTTCAAATTCTTCCCAATTCCCTATGTCGTAGTGATTTACGCCGTGTTTGCATTGGGGATGGTACTTCTTTTACTCTCCCTGGTACTTCCAAGGCTGCCGATATCATGCAGATGTCTCTGTCTTGATAGTGCCCTGCTACATGCCATCAGCGGAAGAAATCAAAGACGAGAAGCTAGCCAGAAGGGCATGTTCAAGGTGTCCATCCTTCTAATCACTGTCGCAGCTATTATGATCGACGCAAATCTCCCCATCCACGTCCCTCTCTCAATTCCCTATATTGTGGTGATTTACGCCATGTTTGCATTGGGGACAGTGCTTCTTCTGCTCTCCCTTGTACTTCCAAAGGTGCCTGCGTCATGTAGATGTCTTCATCTCGATGGTGCTTCGCATCACACCATCGGTGGGAGAAATCAAAGACATGAAGCTAGCCAGAAGAACATGTTCAAGGTGTCCGTCCTTCTAATTACAGTAGCGGCCACTGCAATTGACACAAATCTCCCCATCGGCCTCCCTCACTTCAAATTTCTCTCGATTCCCTATGCCGTCGTGGTGATTTATGCCATGTTTGCATTGGGGACAGTGCTTCTTTTGCTCTCCCTTGTACTTCCAAAGGTGCCCACATCATATAGATGTCTCCATCTTGATGGTGTTTTGCACCACGCCATCTGCGGGAGAAATCAAAGACATGAAGCCAGCCAGAAGAACATGTTCAAGGTGTCGGTCCTTCTAATTACAGTCGCAGCCATTGCCATTGACACGAATCTCCCCATCAGCTTCTCTCACTTCAAATTCCTCTCGATTCCATATGCCGTGGTGATTTATGCCATGTTTGCATTGGGGACAGTGCTTCTTCTACTCTCCCTTGTACTTCCGCAGGTGCCTACATCTCCTAGATGTCTCCATCTTGATGGTGCCGGGCACCACGCCATCAACGAGAGAAATCAATGACACGAAGCTATCATAGCCATCAGTGAAAGAAATCAATGACATGAAGCTCTCTTCCCTTTTCCTTCCACGTTCCATGTTGTTGTCGTAGTCGTGGTTGTTGTTGTTGCTGTTGTTAGTGTCTCCCTACTCTCTTCCCTTTTCATTCGTTGTTCAATGTTGTTGTCAATGTAGTCGTGGTTGTTGTTGTTGTTGCTGTTGTTAGTGTCTCCCTACTCTATTCCCTTTTCATTTGATGTTCAATGTTGTTGTTAATGTAGTCGTGGTTGTTGTTGTTGTTGTTGCTATTGTTAGTGTCTCCCTACTCTCTTCCCTTTTCACTCTATGTTCGATGTTGTTGTTAATGAAGTCGTAGTAGTTGCTGTTGTTGTTATTATTAGAGTGTCTCTTTATACTCTTTTCCATTTTACTTCGATGTTGTTGTTGATGTAGTTGTAGTAGTTGTTGTAGTCGCAAAATGAATGGACAGCTGTTTCCTATTGTGTGGTCCACAAGCTAGCAAAACGAATCGACAGCATAGATATACAAGGCATACATCAAGGTGGGCCCCACTGTCAGGCAAGGCCGAGGCCCAACCACACACTTAAGACCCAATGCCCGAGCCTGGTTGGAACCTGTCATGGGTTTAGTATATCAGGCCCAAGCCGGCCCGATCAGAATATTCTAGTTGGGCCTCGGCCTGACTTGAAAATTGATAAAATCCTTATTTCCCTTTGAATTTTCCTAATTTATCCGTTTATCAAGTGACCCACGCATGCACAAAAAATTATATATTTTAGATGAATGAATCAATGGTCTACAATCAAGATAGACGTTTTCCTAACTTATGATTAGAATGGCATGTTTGTAGGATATAAGACACATGTAAAGGGCCGACGTTTGGTCAGGTGAGGCTAAAATGGCTTGAGCCCAAACCTGACCTGAAATTGATTGGGCCATTCATGAGAGACCCAAACCTAACCCATGTCAAAGCGTGGCCAGAGCCAGGTCAGGCTCGTTGGGTCAGGCAGGCTACATGGTCTGTTGCCAAACTTAGCCATCTACACTGGGCATATTATATCAATGGTTTGGATCACGTGTCTGTTGATTAGAGACCACTGCTCACCCAAGACGGTGCGGCCTTTGCTATGGGGCCCACCTTGAGGTATTTATTCTATATCCATGCCGTCCATCTGTTTTTCCATATCATTTTAGGGCATGATCCCAAAAATGAAGAAAATCCAAAACTCAAGTGGACCATACTATAAGAAACAGTGGTGATTAAATGGCCTGTCATTCAAAACTTCTTAGGGCGGACCTTAATGTTTCTGCGGTGTTTATTTTCCACCCAATCTGTTGATAAGGTCACATAAGCTTGGATGGAGGGAACAAAATAAATACCAACTTGATCTAAAACTTTTGTGGCCCCTAAAATGTTTTCAACAGCGAGTGTTCAATACCTACTGTTTCCTGTGTTGTGGTCCACCTAAGATTTGGAACTGCCTCGTGCCTCGGGATTGTTTAAATGGTGGGCTTTAAATTCTCATTGTTTTTTATCACATGGTCCACTCAAGTTTTAGATTTACCCTATTTATGGATTCATGTCCTAACATAAGTTGGCGAAACGTATGTGTTATAGCAAAATTACAGAATTTACAATTTCTACATAAATAATTAAATTAAAAATCAAGGACAAGCTAAAGCACCTATGTGATCACACTGTCCTTAAAGCATTATTCACCCCTTTTTAAAAGATTGAGAATGTTGATAGGTTTCAGGTATACAGCTTTTAGGATACGACGAGCTTGGGTGTAGATCTGTGTTCAGCAAATACGAAGAGCCACGAATGGAACTCTGTATACAATTTTTCTGGCAGATAAATAAAAGAAAATTCTTAAATTTAGAAAGAGAATTAGAAAATTCTAGACCACTGGAATCGTCTATTTCTTGAGGTTTTCTAGCTAAGGTTCGTATGAACTTTGCTAACTGATCAGAGTGCACTATTGCTTCTTTGCTCTAATTCCTAGGTGAGTAAAATTCAAGTATTGGTGATGGTCTGTTGAACCATCTAGGCACTGTTTATATAGGCTAGGGTGGTTGACCGTTTTGGTTCAGGGCCATAAATCAATGAAACCACTTTCTAGTTGTTGGTGAGAAACTAGCCATTATTGGCTGTTTTTTACCATTGTGCATGCAGGATAATTGCTGCCGCATGCTATCCATTTAGACTCACTGGCTAGCTATTTTATAACGAAAGAGTGATTCATTTGCGACACAATGTGTAAAGTACAAAGTACACCACTAGCGTCTCTACAACCACATTGACTCACAAGCTCACACCCTCGCATCGAGACCCAGACCATGCCCATGCCCGAGCACGTGCACTCAAGTACCGATTCTCCACGGATCAACCAAAGAAATATAAAGCTACTCCACATCTCTCATATAAACTCTATTAGTGTCGCCCTACTCCCTTCCCTTTTTCATTGGATGTACAATGTTGTTGTCAATGTAGTCGTGGTTGTTGTTGCAGGGGCGGCTCAAAGGGGTAGGCAGGTGAGGCAATCGCCTAAGGCCCCCTAATTATGAAGGCCTCAAGATTAAAATTTCTTAATTATAAAGTCCTATATTATAGCAAAATTAAAATTAATAATAAAAAAAGTTTAAAATTTTTGAAATAAAACTTATCGGAAGGCCTACAAAATAGAAACATCTAAAAATTAGTTTACAAATTTGAAATTAAAAATAAAAAATAAATCCTATAAACTAGCACTATCAATAATTTACTTTCTTAGCATTGCCAATAAATTTACTTTCTCAAAATAAATTTTAGACCATTATGGTTCTACCCTTGAGCTGCACTAGCTCATTTTAGGACTTTTTCTTTCTTTCTTTCTTTCTTTCTTTTTTTGCTCATTTTAGGACTTCCAAACCAAAACTCGGGTCAATACAAGGCTCAAGTGACCACACAGCAAGAAGAGTTGGAATGATAAGTTCCACCATTGAAATTTTTTGGGGCCACCGTTATTTTTGTATTCATCCACTCACCTTGATAGGGTGCATCTAATTAAAGTTTCATGCACATGGCATTTGGTTAGTGATAGTACACCCCCAATGAACTTGTTACCGTATGTTGGTCTACTTGAATGGTTTTTAGTAATATAGCTTGCTTAGTGTTGTTAATAAAAATGTGTTCTCAAAATCATTTTTTGACCATTATTTGCTTCTGTTCGTTTTAGAACTAGAGACCAAAACTGAAGTCTTAAATGAGTATATCATGTTAATATTTTCAAAGGAAATAGAAGTGTGAACTTTTTCAAAACATGAATTTTAGCTAGATTAATGGATTTTCATCTATATGCAAATATAAACAATGAATGTTCATACCTTTAATCGATGCCATAAAAAAAAAAAATGAAAACTGATGCCAAAGGCCAATCTTTCAAGAGAAAGTCTTTCCCCTATCTATTCTAGATGAGAAGTAGAGAAATCCTCTTGCACACTCCTACAATAGAGCGAAGGGAGTGCCATGTGAGCTGACCTCTAAGTGGGCCTTGCAGGAGTTGATGCGTGGATGGAAGGGAAGAGGAGAAGAATCCCCCCTCTCCTCTTCTCTTATTTCTCTCACTCTAAGGTGATGACTTCCCAAGGGGATGGGGATGTCTCTCTCTTCCATCCTCTGAGATAAGATCAATATTTAGGGAGAGTTACGGTTTCAAGGTAATAAACCATACACTATCTGATAGACTTTAGTATGCCCTGTTCATGTAAAGACTGTAATCATGTTTATCCATGTATTCATATTGACCGAATCCTTTCAGTACTCTTAAGTGAGGATTTGTTTTGTTTGCTAAAACACAGGAACTACTTAACCTTATCTTAGTGCACATGAGAAATATTTGCTTCTATGAACATGTGTAACATGCACCCACCTGTGTATTGTTGAAATTCGAGTTCCATATGCAAATGTGCCACATTCAATCTTCCAGCATCCAACACATGGTGCATCTGTTGAGGTGCACATGTGTCAATGGGCCGCCATCCATTAGGGATAGCAATGGGTCAGGTTGACCTACAGGTCAATTGGGCTCTGGCTAGAAAGTTTGCCTGTTTAAATTAATGGGTTGAGCTGGGGTTTAGGTAAACCTGACCCGACTTGAAACAATGAGTTGGAATAAATGGCCTAACCCAAAACAAAAAAAAAATATCTTTGGTATAACCCTAGACTTCTTAGACTTTTAACCAATTTGCTGACCACTTATACCTCAAAAAATTAATGTTAACTTTGTGCTTATTTTTGTATTTCTTAATTAAGAATTAAGAGGACTAATGAATGTTTAAGAATTCGAGTAGTCCCATGGTTTTGGAATCCACACCATTGGTTTGTTGGATCCACCGTGAATTGCCAATGAGTGTGTAATAGTGAGCTTTGTACACATGAAAACTGCAAAAAGAGAGCGTCAAATGAGAAATTACAGTTAGTATATGAGCCGGGTTGAGTGAGTCGGTTGAGGCTGACCAAGCTGCTACAATTAGGTGAGTTTTGGTCAGGTCTGCTTTGGGTTCTTGAAATTTTAAATGGGTTCGGTCACTGGATAATGGGTGCTAACTCAAGGTCAGATTTCTCAACCTCATAATTAAATGGGTTGGACTTGAGTTGACCCTACACTGATCAAATCCGATCCATTACCAAGCCTATCATCCATTAAACTCTCCATTTGTGGCATGATAAATAAGAAACAAAACACTTATTTATGATAGCTTGTGCTAACACAACTTTGTTTGAATCTAAATGTCTTTTGGGATTTAACACGCACACTAAGTGCCTGTTTGGATACCTCCAAATGAGTAACTTTTTTAACTTACAGCAATATATTAGTAACTTATTTCAGATAAATAAGTTTGGTTTCTGATTAGTTATAAGTAACTTTTTTTACTTAAAATTACTTAACCACTTGAGTTAATTTTTTAAGTTGCTAAAGAGAGGTATATGAGAGACCAAAAGAGACAAGAAGCAGATAAGTAAATTGTTTACCAAACATACTTATCTTCTTAATAAGTAGAAACTAAAATAAGTTACTTATAACAAGTAACTTATCTTAAGCAACTTATGATTGAAAGGGCTCTAAATCCCATATATCTAATAAAATTTCTACCCACATGGCATTTGGTTAGTGACATCACCCTACTTCTACACAAGTCAGGTGAGAGGGGCTTTATTTAAGATATGAATGTTAGCTTTGTCGAATGAGATGAATAGGTGTTATTCCAAATTTTATGATCATGGAAGCACAATCTTACACAATATCATCAACTAGAAAACCTGAATTGATATAGGGATCATCTATATAGCTTTAGCCGCGCGAACCAGATGATGCATGGGAATCTTCTAGGCGATCAAGCTTGATGATTGAACTGTTTGGATCATTGACCCACATCCTGAAGTGCATATGCCTCTAGTTCATCTTCTCACCATTTTTCTCTTACCGTATGTGTGCAAAAGGTGAAAATTAAGTTCACACAATTTTTGAACTTGGTTGTAGAGAACCAATAGTCTTGAATGTGTGTGTGTGGGGTCGACCTAATGGGAACTTACTGTCGAGATGTGTGAGCCTACTGTGATGCATGTCGAACATCTAACCCATCAGTCAGATGCACCATTCCATGGTAGGCCTCGAGCTTAAAAATCAAGTCAATCCATGACTTATGTGGGCCACACCACATACAAAAATTGAGATGGGTTACCTTCCATTAAAATATTCACAATCATTTGTTGGGCCCACCGAGAGGTGGTTCATAAATCCATCCCATCCATTATGTGTGTCCCACTTCGATGAGAGGTCAGACCGAGTTTTAGACGCATCCAAGTCTCAGGTGGGCTCCACCAAGTGCTTTTATATGTTTTAGGCATCTCTTCACAGGATTTTAGATGTTATGGCCCACTTTAGTTCCATATAGGCTGATTTTTAGGATATCCCATAATTTAAAAGGGACCCATCAAATGCACGGAATTGATGTTCAACACACATCATGGTGCGGGGCCGCTCGACCGCATGGAACCTTTTCCCATATATAAAAGAAAGAGATGAAAACATGCCACGTGAAATTAATGCAGGAAAAAACAGGATTTTATAGCTCTGACACAGATCTAGGCGGAGTCGAAAGCTGTTGTCTCTACTGACTCGTTACCTCGCTTCGATTCGCTTGGGGGAACGGATTAAAGTGTGGCGCGGCCTCACCCAAAACGGTGTGGCCCTGTCCGTGAGGCCCACCTTGATATATGTATTGTATATCCAGAACATTCATCCGTTTTACCGGATCATGTTAGAGATTTATCCAAAAAAATATAGCAGATTAAAATCTCAGGTATACCATATCACAAGAAGCAGATGCGATTGGTCATTAAAAACTTCTTGTGGGCCAACAAAGTTTTGGATCAAGCTGATATTCGTTTTTTCTTTTCATCGATGTTTGTGTGACCTTATCAAGAGGTTGGATAGAAAATAAACATTAATTTGGGCATTATAATGTGCCTTGGAAAGTTTTAATGGTGGGCGTTCAATCAACCACTTTTTGTTTGTGGTGTGGTCCACCTAACATTTGAATCTTTTCCATTTTCGGATTCATGGACTAAAATGAGAAACAGCTGGACAGCATGGATATATAGTACACACATCAAAGTGAGCCCCATGATGAGGGCCGGACCATGTTTTGTGATTCCAGGCCGCACTTATTTTGCTATTTTATTTATTCCTTAAAACAATTCTTTTTAATCCGTTTCTATATATATATATATATATAGAGAGAGAGAGAGAGAGAGAGAGAGAGAGAGAGAGAGAGAGAGAGAGAGAGAGAGAGAGAGAGAGAGAGTGTGTGAGTGGTGGCCCATAAGACATTCTTACGCACCAAGGCAGGCTTGCTTACACAGTGGACTGGGGTTAGGTTCCATTGTGATGCATTCATGAAATCCATTTTGATGATTAAATCTGTAATGAAAATTTAGCTAAAAAGTTGATAAACTATGCAGGTTCATGATTTAAGTGGGCTACACCGAGGAAAAGTGGGAGAGGACGCATATCATCGGATTTTTACAAGGCCTACCATATGTTTATACGAAAACCACTTCAAACATTAACTGACTCATGAAAATTCAAGCATAGAGACCAAAATTTAGGCCTATAAGTGATTTAGGTGGGCCACACCCAATAAAACAGTTCAGATGATGGCCATCTCCACTTAAATGTTTCTGCTCATATGACTCAACTGAATTATGGATGTGGGTGGTTTTCGATATTTATGGCTAAAATTTTGTCACTCACCTCACTGTCGGAGTAGATTTAATATTCATCATTGTAGGCCCACCCTGGCCTGGCAGGACTGTCAGGACACGGATTGCGTCCTAACCCTGCCACCGGCAGTACTGCTTGTTGGTGCTCGTGGTCCCACAATGATGTATGTGTTTTATCCGAGCTTTCCATCCAATTTTCCATCTTATTTTATGGCATTAGGTAGAAAACGAGATAGATCTAAATCTCAGGTGGACCACACCATAAGAAAATAGTGGTGATTGAACGTCCACAGTTAAAAACTTCCCAAGAGTCTTATAACATTTATTAGCTATCCAACCTGTTGTTGATTAGGTCATACTGACCTCGACGAAGGGAAAACACAAATATCAGCTTGATCCAAAATTCTTGAGAGCTCTAGGAAATTTTTAATGGTCGTTGTTTAGTCACTACTGATTCCTGTGGTGTGGTCCACCTGGGAATTGGATCGTACTCATGTTTGGTCTCATGCCCTTAAATGATATGAAAAAATGGATGGACAATTTGGATCATGCATGTTTCATGGTAGGCTCACATTGCAGCTTCAACACCATCCAGTATAGGTTTCCACTTGCAGGACTCACGTAAACATGCGTAAGACAGGTGGAAAACCAAGGTGGGAGGGTGAAGATGGCCCAATCATGATGCGTATGTGAAATCAAGTACTCCAATTATATGGTGCATGAGGAAAACATAGCCATAGGGATCAAACATAAGAAATATTTATAATTTATGCTAGACCGCATATGTGCAAACAATGTTAGGGATGCCTACCATCCAAACTGTTTTACTTGGTGTAGCTCAAGTAAATCACTTATGGGCATAAAATTTGGTCCCCATACATGAATTTTCATAAGGTAAATAATGTTTGGAGTGGATTCTAAATAAACATCACGGTGGACCCCGTACAAGGTCAACAGTAGTCGTCCCCCTTTCCCACTGTTTCCCCTCGCGTAGCCCACATGAATCAAGTATCAACTCGACGTTGGAGTCTCACAGGCCTAATGGTCGGGGTGGATTTCCCGAATACATTACAATGGGCCTACCCCAATCCACCAATCTAACAAAGCCTAACTTGGTGAGTACAAAGATCTCCTGCGGGACGGTGCGAAGGAGACACCTCTCTCTCTCTCTCTCTCTCTCTCTCTCTCTCTATATATATATATATATATATATATATATATATATATATATATATATATAAATAAAATGGCAGACTACGTGGGTAAAAAATTTATATATCTATATAGGTGTGTGTACGTGGGTATACATATATAAAATGGCAGAAGGGCGCAACCGCGCATGCATCATGCATGTCTATGCCTTTCTGTCCTTTTCATTGGAAGCCGATTGAAGTATTCTATCCACTCCGTCCATCCATTTTACCACATAATTTTGTAGCTTGATTTCAAAATTGAAAAATATCCAAAGCTCAAGTGGACCACACCACAGGAAAGGAAACAGTGTGAATTGAGCATTTACCATTGAATTTTTTGGGGGAGCCACAGAAGTTTTGGATCCACATTATATTTATGTTTTCTTGTCCTCTATATAGGTGTGATCTTATGAACAGGTTGGATGACAAAGAAATATCACTGTGAACCCTATAAAGGTTTCGACAGTGAATATCATTATTCAAACCATTGCTTGTAGTGTGGTCCACTTGAGCTTTGCATATACTTCAATTTTGAGTTTAACCACTAAAATGAACTGGAAAAATGGATGGACAGCGTGGATAAACCACATACGTTCATGGTGGGTTGGGGCCTTAGTAGAGACGTAAGTTACAGGCACCACGAGACGTACGCAGCGTGTATGTCGAGCACCCTAGCTCTGCGGGACCCACATCAATATGCATCTGAAATTGACTCTATCCATTACATGACCCCACCATGTTCACCCTACAGAGGAAAAATCACTGTCATTATAAACTCATATGGGCCACACCACGATCAACATTGTAAACGAACGCCTAAGATCGTCCGGTTCACATGTTATGGCCATCAATCAGACGGACAGATGAGAAGATTAGCACAATTTTTGGCTCATGATACAGCTAAACCGATATCTAATTTAGATGGCTTGATTTTTATTACTTGAATGCCACGTACGCAACTTTTAAAAATAGTTTTCTAACTGCCTGTTTATCATGCATTAAACTCCACCGGAGCATCTAAGTATAGTGGCGGGAAGTCTACGTGACCTGAGGGGATGAATGATATGAAAAATACCTCGAATTTGACTAGTCAAAAAAAGCTCTCACGTCGGTCTTTTCCAAGTAGACGGTTAAGAAAGGACTGTTCTACCAAATCACCGTTATAAGGTCCCAAATGGGAAGCGGATTGGCTGGTGTACCTCACATAAGCTATATAGCTGTTACATTGACATAAGCAAGTTACGCAGGTCCCATCATGAGGTATGTGTTATATCTAAACGGTATATCCATTTGACAAGCACGTCTTAAGGCTTGAGAAAAAAAATAAGATATATGGAGCTATCAAGTGGGCTACACTGAAAAAAGCTGTGGAGATTTAATGTCTACCATTGAAATCTTTTTTAGGTTATAGAAGTTTTTGGATTAATATAAAAATAATGATAATAATAATAATTTCCTCTTTAGACAAGTCTTTTGACCTTATGAATAGATTGGATGGAAAATAAACATTATGGTGAGCCCTACAAATTTTTTAATGGTGAAAATCATTATCTCCACTGCTATTTGTGGTGTGGTCCAGTTAATCTTTGGATATGATTCATATTTTGAATAATGCTCTAAAATAATCTCTAAAAATAGATTAACTATTTAGATATAATAAATACATCACTATAGGGCCCGTGTAACTTTGACCTCATTTGAACAGCTGGTGCAACTGCGAGCTCGAGAAGCGTCAGTGCTCGTCTTCCTACGGCACATACCTATTTGTGACCTATCACGATGATTAGGTAGAACATTCCCTTCGGATCCGTCTACTTGGAAAAGACTGACGTGAAAGCTTTTTTGACTAGTCAAATATATGATGTGTTTACATCACCAAGGTCTGTAGGTCTACCATAAGGTATGTGTTATATCAAATTGTCCGTCCATCTCTACGAGCTCATCTTAAGGTTTGAACAGAAAATAAAGACATGTAAATATCAAGTAGACCGCATTGTAAAAAACAGTAGGGGTTGAATGTCTACAGTTACAACCCTTAAGAAGTTTTCGATCAATATGATATTTGTTTTTCTTTTTCAACTATGGTGGCCCTGCCAATGTTTTAATGATCATAAAAATCATTATCCAGCTGCTATTTGTGGTGTGGTCCAGTTAACATTTGCATATAAATCATTTTTTTAGATCATGCTCATATTGTAAAATGTACGAACGGTGGTGTGGATATAATAAATACATCATTTTAGCGCCCTCTCATTTCAACGATTCGTACAATCCGGTGCTTGAGGAGCGTCAGCGATCGTCTTCGCACGACGAAGACGTACCCACGCCAGCTATATCGCGTGTGTGGTACACCAGCCCCAAGCCGCTTCCGCGAAATGCATCTGTATAACGCGAGTAGCAAAGTAGCACGAATGCTCTAGGGCACGCGACAGTGGTCCGCAAGGTCACTCCATTTGGTGAGTCTCATCGATTCCTACTCACATTAAACGGACTCGCTCCTGCATTACCTTAGTGGCAATCAGTTTCTCGGCTTATAAATTTCTCAGGAGATTTTTATATCTTACAGTTTTTCTGGTAATATTATTCAGAAAATCTTTCTTGTAGTAAAATAATTAAAATATATTTATTTTAAATTAATATACTTTTCATAATTATATGTATATTAGTGATTAATGTGATATTATTATTAAATTTCTCATCAATATTAAAACATTGAAAATTACTTCAGATATTTAGAAAATCTCATTATATCATTGTAATACTATCATTTCATTAATTTATGGAAAGATTTGCAAATATTCAGTCACAGCAATTAGGATAAGTCTATGCCCATTGTCTAACTTATCTTTTAACTTTATCTTTAAATGGGACAAATTTAGACCAATGTTGCATGCAAAATTAAAACTCTTAGAAATGATACTCAAAATATAGATTTAATGGTATATAATATATATTAGTAGCCGTTATCAGTTGTTGTTCCCCTCCCAAGAGTAGGTTCTTATACGCTGCCCGCCCTGTATGTGTTAAGCATGCTGCCAACTGTCCTTATGAAC